>JAYMFT010395608.1:0-19327 GCA_038088735.1 Panulirus argus
AACCAAGATGAGAAGAAAGGAGAGATAGGTAGTATGTTTGAGGAAAGAAACCTGGATGTTCTGGCTCTGAGTGAAGCAAAGCTCAAGGGTAAAGGGGAAGAGGGTATGATTTGAAAATGTCATAGCAGTAAAGTCAGGGGTTAGTGAACCTGGTTTAAAAACAGGGATATATACAAGTATTTATGGATGAGTAATCAAAGTTGGTAAGAGGGCAATAACTGGATTACATATTAATTGACAGGAATGCAAAAGAGAGACTCTTATTTGTGAATGTCCTGAGTGGGGCAGCTGGTGGGTTGTCTGAACATTTCTGGTGGAAGCACGGTTGAAGATTTGTACAGAGGATTTCAGGAAATATGAAATGATATGAGTAAAAAGAGGGTGGTGAAAGTACATGAGCATGGGAAAAATAATTGGATGAAGAAATAGATACCAAGAGGATACCGAGTGTAGAATGGCAAGAGGTGAAAGTAAACAAAGCTAGGGGAGTGGGTGAGAAATGGAAGATATTTAGGGAAGCAGTGCTGGCATGTGTGAGAGAAGTGTGAATCATATGGAAAGTGGGTTGGTGAGAAAGGGTAGCGAGTGGTGGTATGATGAAGTTGCGAATGAAAGGGAAGATAGACGTGTATGTGTGGTACATATGGGGAAGAAGTACAAATGACAGGGAGATGTACTTGAGGAAGTGGCAGATCAAGACGAAGGTGCAGGGGTTAGGAAAAAAAAAGTTGGGGAGCATCAGCAATCTGAAAGTAGGAAGAAAAAGATGTTATAGGAGGAGGTTAATAGTGTGAAAAGACAAGAGAACAAATTGGAACATTGATGAGGAGGGCAAATGGAGAAGTGGTAGCAGGTAGTGATGAGCTGAGGAGGAGATGGAGGGAGCATTTTCAAGAACTGGTGAATGTGTTTGACAGTAGGGAGGCAGAAGTAGGGTATTTGAGGTGGGAGGCAGAAGTAGGGTATTTGAGGTGGGGAAGTTTGCGAAGGGAGAGAGTCATGGCAAGTTGTGTAATGAAAGCCCTGCATGACATGAAAGGTGGCAAGGCAGCTGGAGTGGATGATATTGGAGTTGAATTTCTTAAGAAAGGGAGTGACTAAGAGGCTAATTGGTTTGTTAGGATTTTCAGTGTATGGGTGGATATGGTAAGGTGCCTGAGGATTGGCAGAATGCATGTATAGTGCCATTATTTATGGGCAGGGAGAACAATGGTGAATGTTCAAACTGCTGAGGTAGAAGTTTGATGAGTAATTCCTGGTCAGTTGTATAGGACAGTGGTCATTGAGTAGGTGAAGGCACATAGAGCATGAGATCTGAAAGGAGCTGTGTGGTTTCAGGAGTGTTAGAGGATGTGTGAATTGTGTTTGCTTTGAAGGCTGTGTGTGAGAAATACTAAGATAAACGGAATGATTTGTATGTCTCATTTATGGATTTGGAGAAAGCATACGACAGGATTAATAGAAATACTTTGGGGAAAGTCTTAAAATTTTATGGTGTGGGAGGAAAGCTGCTAGAAGCAGTAAGATATTTTCATTAAAGTTGTAAGACATGTCTGCTTGTAGGTAGAGAGTAGGCTTAGTGGGTCTTGGTGAAGGTGGGTCTATGAGAGTGGTGCAATATGTCACACAGAGATGGTTGTTTGTTTCTGGACATGGTGGTGAAGGAGGTAAATGGAAAGGTTTTGGAGAGCTGGGTGGGTGGCCAATATGTAGTGGGTGAGGGGGGCCTGGGAAGTGTGTCAGTTCTTTGTTAATAACACAGCACTGGTGGCAGATTCGAGTGAGAAACTACAATTGTTGTTGTCTGAGTTTGAGAGTGTGCATGAAATAAGAAAGGTGAGAGTAAATGTGATTAAAAGCAAGGTTTAGCACTGCAAAGGGACAGGTTACTTGGGGGTGTGAGTTTGAATGGAGAAAATTTGGAGATCTGGAGTAAGAGAATGTTTTAGATATTTGGGAGTTGATAAGGCAGCAAATGAAACCATGGAAGCAGAAGCGAGTAATACATTGGATGAAGGCATGAAGGTTCTGAGAGCACTGAGGAGTGTGTGGAAAGAAAGGCCGTTATCTGAAAGGGCAAAAATGGTAATGTTTGAAAGTACAATCGTCCCAACAATGTTGTATGTTTGGGCAGTAGATGTGAATGTGCAGAGGAAGATGGGTGTGTTGGAAATTAATGTTTGAGGACATTACGTGATGTGTGATGGTTTGTTTGATCTAGTAAATAATAAATGGGTAAGAGATAATAGGTGTGTTAATAAAGTGTTGTAGAGGATGCTGAGGAGTTTGTGCTGAAATGGGTTGGATATATGGAGAGAATGAGTGGGAAGAGGTTGACAAAGAGAATATATTTCAGAAGTGTAGAAGACAAGGAAAAAAAGGGGGGAGGGTGTGTGTGTGTGTGTGTGTGTGAGAGAGAGAGAGAAACGAAATTGGAGATGGAAGGATATGAAAGAATTCCAGTGTTGGGGGCCTAAACATGCAGGATGGAGAAAAAGTATCCTGTAGATAGAGTGAATTGCAGTAATGTTGTATACATATGATGTGCAGTCAATGGACTGAATTAGGGCATGTGAAGTAACAGTGGAAAACCACGGAAAATTCCATGGGACCTGGTTGTGGATATGGGGCTGTTTTGGAGCATTACACATGACAAACAGAGAATGGATGTGAGTAACTGAGGCCTTTTCTTTGCCTGTTCCTGAGGCTACCTCTCAAATGAGGGAAACAGTAAACTAGTATGAAAGAATAAAAATATATATACTAATAAATTTACTGGACCACATGCTTGTAGTTATGCCACGAGTGAAAAGTTACCTTCAAGAAGGTTTAACCATCATAAGTTGACAAACGAGGAGTACTATTTCACTGAGGAGCTACTCATTTCAAAGGAGTTTCTGTTTTTCTGCTACTGATTTTTGAGGAATCTTGAAGCTGCAAGGAGCATTTTAAGAGGGGGTCCTAGGATTATATTTAAAAAAAGAAGGAAAAACATATAAATTTTCTGAGAATGACAAGGTAAATTAATTTTTACAAAATGAAAGAGTCCTTTACTTCACAGTTTATTGAGGTTCTACTGTTTAGCGTCAATTTAGGAAACATCGGTAACTGCTTCAGCACATGTTAAATGATGTAAAGAGGTAAAGTTTACACAGGTAACCCTATCAGTTACATAAACAACTCTGGCATAATTTTTCATTTCCGTGTATCATGGTGATTTAAAAACTAATTTTTATATCCAAGATGGTGCACTGGTCTGGGTTACAAATTTTATTCACACCATGAGCCACATGTGGTCTGCACAGCCATATGATGTTAACGAATGGCTAAAAAAAACTAATTGGAAAGCTTGGTCGTAGAAAAAAAAAAGCCTAGTTTGTAAAAAGGACTGTGCAATATAAAAATGTGTGGATGTGTGAGCATATGTTGTTTTGTTTAAATATATATGAATAAGTTCAAGTATGGGTGTGAGTTAATACACCATGTAAATGTAATATAGGTAAGTAGGTATGGATACACTGATGCGAGTTTGCATGTAGTTAGGTGAGGGTCTGGGTAAACAAGCATGGGTTGCTGGGTAGGCATGAATTAGTGGATTATTGCAGGATTTAAGTATGGCTGATTGGGTGCTCATGGGTTTGGACATGTGTGGATATGAGGGTGGGTGCAAACTGGTCTTAGATGAAGAAGTGGAAGTTAAATTTCCATTGTGTATGACACAGTAAATGGAAGATTCGTTCTGGGTGCATAAATCTGTATGAATGACTTGGTATGGTGATAAAGTAAGATGGGTGAGTTTAAATCAACAGAATGGAGTGGTTAAATGTAATGGGGATATGTGGAATATAATAGGGTTTTTATGAAAGAAGAGTGTGTTAGAATGAAGTCAGTGGTAAGTGGATTAGGGAATGAGTCTGGATGGTTTGGCTGGGTAGGTAGGATAAGAAAGCTGGGCTAAAAGTTTAGGGTCACTATGTACAAACTGGTGTGGGCACTGAAGTATGAGAATGTAGATGTATGGAACAACATGAAAAAGAAGGATGAAGGTTAGATGATTTAGTAGAAAGATGGACTGAGTATGTAGGAGCAGACTGGATTTAGGTATGAGACACACAAGTGCAGCTGATGCAAATTCTTGGGTTAGCTGGGTGAAACAGGAGGCTACCAGAAGGCTGATAACAGAAGCAGGCTAGGTGGGATAATTGTTGTAAGGTGTGTGGATTTGTGGGAGGTAGTGTTGGTATGGGCAAACTGTTGGGTTGACTGATTAAAGTGGTGGTAGGGATGTGTTGTGACCTCACAAGGGAGTGGGTAGATTGGCTGGAAGGCGACTGGTAAGGTGTAAGTTTATTGGGAAGCTGAGGTGGGTATGCAAAGACTATGGTAAGGTGTAAGTTTATTGGGAAGCTGAGGTGGGTATGAAAAGACTAGAGTGGGAGATGATGAATTAAGTCATGGGTGGGGCACCATGGGCAGCAATTCCAAAGGCTGAACAGACTAAAGGGCTGTGAGTTAAGCTGGCAAGGAAGGACAGAAAAGATTGCATGGATGTTGTATCTTAAAAAAAAAAATAAATAAATTAAAAAAAGGGGGGAAGGTGTTAGGACTAGGTGAAATAAATCTAAACATTCTGAAAATCACCAGTACTGGAATGTTAGTTTCAAGTTAGGAATTTTTTGTTTTCTAAGGCAAACTTGCATCATAACATATAAAATAATTCAAGACTGGGTACAACCTACTGTCTTTGACACTCAAAAGAAGTGTCAGATAAGAAATAAATAGTAACATCTTTGGCTACTAAAATGGGCAAGTATCACAAAGGGATTTATGGCAGAGATGGGCACAATGGTAATGAGCCTTATTTTCAAAAGTAAACAAGACCCCAATCCTGTCCCAAGACTGGAAATTAACATCCTATATATGCTAGAAATATCTGATCTGGTCAAAATTTTAGAATAAGAAATACTAAAAAAAAAAAAAAGAAATCAATATTAGAACAAATATCACACAATTCACTCAATTTAGGAAATATACCAAGCAGTGACCAGCTATTGATATGAATAAAGGGGTGGGAGTTGTAGTCCTTCTGTATCAACCAAACTAGATTTGATTTAGTATGGTTAAAATTGGGTCAAATATTTACATATTTCAAACACTCTTCACTGACATACACAAGGTATATACAATAGTATGATACACAGTAATACAAGAGGTTTACCTCCTGCCATAAAACATTTATCTCACTGGTTCACTAAAATTTGGAATCATAAAGGCAGGTGTTACCATGTAAAAAATGCAAATAAAAGGAAACATATTCCTGCGTAACCTGTACCCAGATAAAACAGGATTACATCATATTTTTCCATTACCATTACCAGGGAAGTGGATGCTGCTGCAATGAACCCACTAATTTGTGGGCACCAATCAAGACACTGCATGTGAGGCACTGAGGTCATGAGTTATGTACAATGCCACGCTGCTTATGGTTTTGAATGTCTCATGGAACAGATTTCCCCATCAACAGAGGTCTCCTGATCCCCCTTTTAACCTTATCTTTGCTAAAACAAAATTAAAACACAATCCCCTCTGTTTTTGTTCATTCGTCTCTTGATATCATATGCATAATAAAAGCAATTATAAAGCACATGATAATATATATATATATATATATATATATATATATATATGTGTGTGTGTGTGTGTGTGTGTGAAAAGTGGCAATCTTCCTGCCTTCTTTACCATGTCCCTGGACAGCCCTGAGTACATACCTTTTTCAGAGGGCAGGGAGAGGAAGATAAGCAAAGTATGGAAAACCATTATCACAATATAAAAAGTGGAAGATGCAGGGGCAAGGTCTCACTTGGGATAAAGTTCCTGTTCCATTGTAGTTCCAGTGTCATTATACCGAAGTATACAACTTCTCTGTGGGATTTCTGTTGCACATCATTAGACATATTAAGTATCACTGACAAGCAACAAGTAGTAATGTTCTCATGTACAAACATGTTACCAAAACTTCACCGCATTAGATTCTCATGTGCTTGCATGATCCTTGCTTCTGTCATATTAGGAAGTAGTTTTGAAAATAAGTCTCGAATGAAAGCGTCAGTGACTCCTGGGCTTGATCGTTCTGCTGACTCAAATGCTGATTTGAGTTCCTCAATGGCATCTGTACGATGGGAATCTCCTCCTCGGCTGGAGTGTCGATGGCGGCGCTGAAGCTGTAAAAGTTTAAATGATTATTTTCATGATGTAATGACTTCTTTTAATACCAAGCAAAAGTTCTGAAGCTATAAAAGTATGCATAAGAAATACACACACAAAGCAAACAATGGACATATGTCAGAGGAGCCATCTCCAAATGGGTGGAGGTTGCCAGGGGTGTGCCAGACGGTTCTGTTTTAGGACCACTATTCTTGTTTTATGAAAATGAATTGCCAAAAGGTAAGGACTTTAAGCTGAAAGTGTTTGCAGATGATGCAAAAGTCATTAAGGAAGCGTAGAGCATGGAGGATTGCATCACATTACTAGAGAGCATTGACAAACTCTTGAGTTGGTCCAAAATGTGGTTGATGATGTTCAACTAAAGTAAATGGAAAGTAATGAGATGAAGTCAAAGTGAAAAGACTCGATAACATTATCAACCAGGAGAAAACAAGTTGAAGGACTGTGTGTGCAAGAAAGTCTTGGTTGTCAACAATGACCCTAACCTGTTCCCTGAGTCCCAGCTTAGTTTGGAAAAACTGACTGCAAGCAAAATTAGAGCAAGATTAACATTCATGTAAAAGGAAATATTCTTCAAGTTGTTCACATCTTTCATAAGGCCAAAACTATAACATGCCTCTCAAGTTTGGTCACTGTACTTAAGGAGGCATAGAAAACAAATGAAAAACAACTGAAGGAAAGCAACATTAATGGTACCAGAATTTAGAAATCTGAGATAAGGGAAAGAGCTTTGGAAATTTAACAAGCTGTATGTTAGGAAATGTTCAAGAGATGTGACCCCACAAGATTAAAACTCCTTCCATTTGCAGTATAAAAAGGAAAAAAAAGAAATGAAATTAACATACTACTATGGGTCTTGACCCATAAAAGTCTCACTGTCATGATAAAATTCCATTGCATGCTTAAGACGTGCTGATATACAAGACAAACCTCTTGGAATACTGTTCAAGAGTGTCATGAAAAAGGCAGGGTACCAAGAGAGTGGAAAAGGCCAAACGTCATACCTGTCTTTATCAGATGAGAAGTAAGAGGTACTGAACTACACACCAGTCTCTCTGATAATTATCATCTGTAAGGCTCTAGAAAAGATGATCAGAAAGAAAATGAATGACTGGTATGCAGCCAACAACCAAGGAGGTACATTACCAGTACTACCCGCCTAGGTATCGGGAGGGTTAGTGACATCTGCTTAACGAGCCAGCACTTCAGTGGATGTCAAGTTGCACTCCTCTAACACAGGTAACTGTCTTTTCTTTCTGCCTCACTAACACAGGGACTACTGGCATTCTGTCCAAAAATGTACAGTCTCTCGTCATACTTGACAACACTTAACTTACACAAGTCATTCTTCATAACTCTAGTTTTTCCTGCAGTGAACATAAGCCCTGCCTTTTGGCAAAATGGTAGAGGCAGTAAAGAGAAGTAGTAGGTAGGAACATTTAGGCAGGAGCATTGGGTAGTAGTAGTTTATAGGAACATTAGACAGTAGTAGTTAACAGGAACATATGGTAAGAGCCTCAGCAAATATTGCACCAGAGTTGCCCTCTGCCAGTGGCCTGTTAAAGGTGAGGCACTGAAGGCTAAGAAGTGGCACTGGGAGTTCACTTGTTATGGTGACTCTATTGTCGTGGCCACCCCTTTGAAGGAGTTCTAATTGGAACAGGCATCAGAGACATACATAGATAGATCCACAGTGGAGAAATTACTTAGTACAAGAGAGACAGCAAACTTTTAGGGAAAGGGGGTAATTTGTAATGAACCTCTTAGATTTCTACGAGATGGCCTTAAATTTGCCCACTATTGTTAGAGAGATGAGCAAGGGGTGACTTACTCACAACCTTTATATTTTAAAAACCGAATTGATGAAGTAGACAGTAAACAGTTCATGGAAAGATACAAGGATAAAACAACCATGGGACATACTCAACATGAAAGTTAATAAGAATTTTATTAGAAAGAATAACATTTATATAGCACGAGTAGAAAATGAATGGAAAAAACTAGATGAGACCATATGGTAGTTACAGGAAAAAAAAAAAAAAAAATCTACGACACACGGTCCCTTCCTGTACGGTGTAAACAGCTTAATTACACATGGAAATGAGGAGTGACCTGTTCACAGTTTTTCAAGGTTCTGAAACAGAATGATAACAGAGTGAACAGTTCTGAAAGATATGTTAGGGACAGAACAACCAAAGGACATAATATGAAATTATGTAAGAAACTTGTTTAAAAAGATGTGAAGCACTTTTACAGCACAAGAGTGATGGATGAAAGGAATACAATGACTGAAAGCATGGTTACTAGAGAGAGCATATAGAAATTTAGAAATATTTGTTAGTTGAGACTGTTCACCAAATGGAGCCTCACAAACATAAAACTCCCTTCCTGTGCGGTATGAATAGGTAACTAAAAAAACTCAAACCTGCAGAAGTGCATGAATATAGTTGAGAAGATCCAGGAAAGAGCAACCTAAATGGTACATATACACCCACATTTCTATAAAGGTTATATTCCTGATAAAACCTTTCATAAACTGAAAATGTTTAAATTGAAACACATTTTCCCAGGAAAACATCCACTTATCATCTTGAAATGCAACAAAATATGTTTTTAATGAGAAGTATGAAATAATTATAAGCCAATGATAAGGCATTATCATAAGGATGCCACTCTGAAAATGTTCAGTGTTTTTCAGGTGCAGCTGTCTTGTTTTCATGATGCATTGGTCAAGCCTGGTGCCATTAAATAAGTATTTGATTTTATCAATCCTCAAAGTGAGGGAGATGTGTAATATTTCTCAATACATTCAAGTTAATTACTATCAATGCTGTGTCTGTGTGTGTTGTCTGAAAAAGAAAAAAGAAAAGATGAGAGAAAGAAAGTCACTCCACTTTCTTTGGGAACTGTGTAATATATCATTCACACCCTCTCCACCCATCATACAGCAATGAACAAGATAAACAAAAAAGTAATAATAAAACAACATAATTTCAGTCACTTTTGAATTAAAACAACATAATTTCAGTCACTTTTGAATGCTAACCTATCATACTCTAGTATTTTTTCCATACACTATCCCTGCCATGTAAGAATTAAGTAAAGTTTGCCTAACCACGGAAATTTTCTAATTTATAAAAATTTTTGGCAATTTTCCCAGATTTGGTTATCTTCAGCATATGAGCTTGTATTACATGATCTTTATGAAATTCAAATTAACTATATGAGAGACCAAAGAGAAACTTAATTCTCACAACATAGTTATACACAAGTTGACTAATTTTCATCCTTCCTTAAGCCATTTCAAAAAACACATATCCTTATGAATAAATGAGGGTTCTGAATACTGAAAAACCACTTCTCTCGTAGGTGGAGTTACACAAAAAATATTCATTTTTCAGGTGGGAGGGAAAATTAGGGTTTGGACCCCTCCAACCCACAATATTTCTAGTGAGGAAGCACTGACCTTGCAACCCTTCACTATCCAGTGAAACACGGCAATGGCAGCTTGCTTGTTTTCTGTCTGTCTTTGGTTAATTAAGACTGCCATAGATGACATCATCAATCTTCTCTGAAGCCTGACAGCTCAGTTTGTAAATCACAGGAGTCAACCCAAAATTGGTTATAGTTGACAAAGAGAAAACCCTCTAAAAAAAAAGAGAGAGAAAAGGAGACATAATAGAGTTCTAGCATCAAGAAAACTTGCTCAGGGGACAGTGCCCCCAAAGAAAACATTATTTTACAATGTTCAAAACCTACATTTCTCTCTTGCATTCTGTCTGATGAGCTTGAAAGGAGAGAATTTTGGTAAACAATTTCAAAAAGAAGACTAAACACAAAAGTAAAACCATATTCAAAGTTGATTTGAAGACAAACCAAATGGTCTGTAAACCTGAAGGAGGAATCCCTAAAGCCACAGTATAGATCCAATACATCTAAACTAAGGTTCCATTTGATGAAGAAGGTAAATGGGTGCCAAAAACCCTCTCTCCTGAAGGAAGAATCCCCAAAGCCACACAGGGTAGATCCAGAGTTTCTAAACCAAGGAACTGCCTGATAAAAAGTTTCTATGGGTGGATAAGGTATAGCTTACCTCCCTCATATCATATGCTCTGATGTAAAGCCCAAGTTGATCCAATAAAATGAGTTCTTTATCCAAAGAGGGATATTCCTTGCAGAGGGATTGTGCAAATAAATGGTCCCTTCAATAATCTGTGGTGGAATCCAAAAGATCTCAAGGAGATTTAAGTGAGCAAAAGGCATGATACACTCTCAAGGAAGTCTTCCTTGAGTTGATGACAACAGTCCTGCTTCTAACTTTAATAGTCTCATTCTTTCCCAAAAAATCTTGGGTATGGGTTCCCCGTAACCCAAAAGAGATTACCATTTAAGAGAAAATTCTTGTTCTTGGACGTGTGTAATTAGTAATGTTCCTTACAGAGCTCAAAGCTATAAAGAAAACAGTTTTTCTACGATGTTGAGAAGCTAAACTTCCTGGGAAGCTGTTACACTGTAAAAGGTCTACAACTTTTGAAAGCTCCCAATTGGGCTGTGGTGAAAGTATTGCTCCCACTTGGGCTGTAGTGAAAGTATTACTCATTAGAAAGAACATAGATATTTGTCACATGCAAAACCAAAAACCCAAAAGGGCATTCTTATAAATGACAATAACATTACTTTATCTCGGTTGATGCCCATGATCTGCAAATTCTGAGCTGTCAGGCTACCAGAAAAAAAAAAGTCTATGATGACATTTCTCTGCCGTCTCCAACTTGGTAAAAGTGGATCTAAGTGAACATGCTACCTTTGCCATGGCTAAGAAGACAGAGAAGGGTGAGAAAGGTCAGTGCTTCCTCCCCACAAACACTGAGAGTTGGAAGAAGGTCCTACCTTGATTTTCTTAGAGTGCATCCCTGAAAATGTCTCATGCTTGCAGGACAGACCTCAGAGGAGAAAAACATGTTCCTTACCTCTGAGATAAGTGGTAACACAACACCAGATAATATGCTAGTAGGTGGAGGAGGAGATTTTGCCCGTGGAGGCTGTGGGTGCGAAGAGCTGAGACGATGCTCTGGCCGCCTTACCTCCCGACCATCTACTAAACTTGATCTATTGTCCCTTGGATGATGTAATTCTCGACTGTGACGTCTATCGTTGAATTCATTTCTATCTGGACGGTCACTGTCATTCCTATGATCGTCTACATCAATTCTCATATCTGTTAGTTCTCGTGAGAGACGCCTATCATCACCATTAGTATGTGGTTCACTAGAACGTGGAGATATGTCCATGTCTCTAGAATTTCTGTGATCCATGTGACGAGAATCTCTGCGCTTTTCATTTTCATTTGGAGGTGGTGGTGCTACAGATGTTGGACGTGTCTGTAACAAAAGTGAAAATTAAACTATGATGCTGTGCTAGCTCAGAGCTCACAAGTGAGAATTATGAAATCCTAATTTTACAATTAAAGCAAACACATACTAAAGGAAAACAGAGAAAAATAAGGCTAACAGGAAGAGTAACTAACTAAAGAACAAAAAATTACAGGTACATTGCTTTCTCTAGCAGGAATATTATGAATATTATTATCTAATAAGCTGTTCATATAATGTTAAACATTGATTCTGCTAACTTGAGACTGCCCTTTGTTAACCTAATACAATATTTACAAGAGGAAACACCCAAGTGGGTGCACTGGACAACTGCTGCTGGTATTAGGTGTAGTTTGTAGAACAGCAGACTGTCTTGGGCTTGCACCATTTTTTTATATAGCCAAACTGTCAACTTTAAAATAATTGTATATAATAAAGAGCTGTTTAAAATTAAAAGACCTATCACTTAAGTAAAACTTTTGTTGGGGTATCCTGAATGGATCTATAAAAATCTATAAAATTCCATAATGAAAAAAACAGTAGATAAGGTTAAGCTGTACCATCTTTGTGACATTACTATCTGAGCCTCAAGTGACAACCACACTGCACAACAATTTTTTTCTAATATGCCTTCTTGTGAATGCAAGAAAGACATGCATATAATATGCTTATGCTTGTGGTATACAGACTGCCTCTTCTGATCACCATAAAGCCATTAGCATATCTGTCATTAAGTTCATTCTAACTACAGACCAATGCCATTAAGTGGTATGGTGATAATAACAATCCCCAAAGTGATTTTTTGTGACTTTCATCAATCATGTAACCTACACACTATGCTGAAACTCACTGGTGATGATGTCTTTTCTCTGTAAATGACACCATTATTTTCTTTGGGTGGAGAATGAGCCACTGAAGGAACAGATGAGGCTGGCACACTGTTATATGGAGGTGGTGGAGATGATGATAGTGGTGAGGTGGTGGATGGAAGCCCCTCCTGTATACTAGTTGGAGACAACCCACCAGGAGGACCCTTCACTGTCATAATCCATGCTGGGTCTTCAACGTCACTTTCAACCCGACTGTCCTCACTGCAAAGAAATATTATACAAAATATTTAGTTTTATTCAAGTATATTTTATAATCATTTATCAACAGGCAAAAAAGTAAACTAATAACTTTCATGCTTTATCGTACTACAAAGAATGATAACACTCCACATGAGAAATGTTTAAATGGAAAATAACCACCTTTGATGTATAATACAGAAAGCCACACTACCATATGTGCATGTCCATAAGGTTGAGCTTTGATCTAACTAACAGTAACGCATAATCTTATTCAGCACGAGGTGAGAAAACACTAAAACTGAATGACTGGCTGTGTTGTCAAGTATTGACGGAATATATGATTTCTTCCAAATTACCTCTATGGTGAGACAAGAGTGAAGCATAATTCTAACTTGTTTTCCTTAAACTTTAGGAAACATTAAGGCTGAAAAACTGTTTACGGACCACAGAGTGCTGTCAAGTATTGAAGGATGATATGACTTCCAAATCATCTCTGATGTGAGACAAGAATGTGCATTTCAGGCACTTGTCAATAACTGTAAAAACTAGATACTGAGTCAGCTGTGGATTCTAATTAAAGCCAGTAATTCTAGTTTTGTGTTTAATTTTGAGGAATGAATGAGTAGGTGCACCTTGGCACAGGAAATTTTCTGGAGACTGTTGTTAGTTCAGTTAAAGAATGTGGAGAGGGTCACCTACACTAGCAATGAGGCCAAGAGAAGTGATGGTTCCAATAAAACATCTAACGGAAACTTGGAATTGGGGCTCATAATTCATATACTCAAACAGAACATTTGGCAATGATGCTACCTAAAAACTGAGAAATGGTGCATATTTCTAAGAAGCTTGTGTTTCTATCTTACCTTACAAATCAGACTCAAACTGCAACACAAAGACTGCTTTTAGAAGAATAAATTAGAACCAAGCCCCCTTTCCTTGATCAAAAGTATCATTTGATTAACTATCAAAACGAACTTACAGCAAGATATATATATATAATTCAATACATGCCGATCTGAGGGCACCAATTGCATTATTGTGTGCACAGAGCTACACTATCAGGAGGAAATATTTGCAAAGTTCTGAAAATTACAGCTCTCAGTGAAGAACATCACCAAGATGACTACATTTATCCTGGTTAAATCTTCTCTATGTATGGAATATTCTAAAACATATTTCGGATGGTAACTTCATACTCATCATCCAAATATGATTACTATGGATTTTCATCAATAATATCTTGTATGCGAGTCACAGTTTCACAAATCAGTCCATAACATAAGGTGAAAATCTTGTAAAGGTCTCCTTGACATCTCAACTTAGAAGGACCAAAGAATGGAAAAAATATAGGCTGTAGCATCTGGTAATGATGAATGGGATGCCACTATTACATTATGGTTTGGACATTTCACCTCAAGGCAGAAGTGACCAATTTAAAAATTTTGAACTTTAACATCCTGGCTGCAGTGAATGGATTACAGCATACTGATCTATCAAAAAGAATATACTTTGAATGAAAAGGATATTTACATGGAAGTTTGCTCAGGATGGCCCTTGGTAGTGAGTCAAGAGACAATACTGAGGGGTTACTTAAATACACTACTTTAACATAAAATTTATATAAAGTTTCCTGCTGCTCAAATAGGTGCATGGCAGCTGTTTAGAAATTTAAAACACAACTGTACAGACAATTTGCAGGTATACATGATGTTCATGTATACCTGAAACATTTTTCCAGCACAATGTTGACAAAGAGGATATGAAAGTCAGAAGTGATGGGGACATGGCGAAAGCGGAGCTTGAATTGGAGGGATGGAGTGAAAAGATTGTAAGTGCTTGGGGCCTGAACATGCAGGAGGGTGAAAGGTGCACTGAAGAGTGAATAGGAGGAATATGGTATACAGGGGGCAACATGGACTGGACCAGGGTATATGAAGCAGCTAGAGGAAACCAACGAAAAGTTTGTTGGCCCTGGTTGCAGATGGGAACTTGTGGCTTTGGTGCATTATCCATGACATGTAGAAAATGGGTATGTGCAAATGAGGCTTTCTTTGTCTGTTCCTGATAATAGCCCACAAGTGCAAGAAATAGATATCATTAAGTGTGAAAGAAGGAAAGAAAGAAGTATGCTAGTTTAAGAACATTAACCAAGGAACAATAAAGGAAAAATGTTACCCAAATTAGCATTCCATGATGCCAAAATTGTTGATTATAATACATTAATAAAAATCTCTTTCCTGTCATATAAGGTTAGTTTTAAAAGGAAAGAGGTACTTTTAGATTACTACAAAAGATAACCAATGCAACAGTTGTCTAGTAAATAGGCATTTACTTTTTACCAATGCAGTGTTTCATAGTAATGTAACATTCTCCAGTGTTAGAGAGTACCTACAAATGTACAATAATATCTTTCAGAACAGCATGAAAAGTCTTAAACATACATAATATTATCAAGTTTTACTGTGTTTTCATTCATGCTAATATCTAATGATGTTATTACCCATAAACATTTTGCATGTCTTAAATTCTTAATTTTCCAAATATTAATGCTTACGTTATCAATTTCTATAGCTCTCATTTTTTGTAATAAGCTTTAAATAACTAGTTTCATGGGTTGAATAAATACTCCAACAAACAAGCCTTTCAACTGTTCATACCATTTCCCATTCAATAGAAAATGCTCTCAGAGCACCAATAATTCTATAACCTTGCAAAACTCCATCTTGAAATTTTTCCCAATGCCAAACATACTAAATATTTGTATTGTATCTATATTACCTCCTTGTACATGTCTACACCATTTAAACAATCTCAATTCTTTTTCAGCAAATAATGCCAAATGATAACCTGTCAAACAAAATCATAACCCATTTCAAATAATAATAACCTCCAACCCAGTCGTGAGCCAATCGGGCCTCCTGTTGTCTGTCTTTCTCGTGTAAACTCATGTAAACACCATAATAAGCAGATGCCCCAAATTCAACCACTAAGATTTTCAAGTGTATCCTAACTAAAATACTAACAAGTATGAAAGTGCCACACTGCTCTAATGTCATCTCACTTCTACTGCAAACCACTCACTCATAACACTCTTTTCCAGTACATGCATTACTTTTTGCATAAATGCAACAGCCTTCTGCAAGCTTCCATGCAGTACCATAAACATACACATTTTCATCCAACTGCAGTAAGATCATTAATTTGTAGGGTTCAAACTATCGATCTATCTATCTGTCTCTGATGCTAGTTCCCTTCAGGAACTTCCTCAAGGGGGTGGCCATAGCAAAAGAGGTTCCATAACTGGTGAACTCTAGAGCCTCTTCTTAGTCTTGAGTGCCTCCTCCTTAACAGGCAGAGGGCAACTCTAGCACAGTGTTTCCCGAGGCTCTTACCCAATGTTCCTCCTAACTACTTCTACCTAAGGTGTTTACCAAATGTTAAAGTTCAAACTATTCCAAAAATTATCACTAGACACTACATCCTCTTCAAGCAAACCACATACTAGGCACTAAATCCTCTTCAAGCAAACCACAATCATGAATGAGTATGAAAAACTTTTTCATTCAGTATTTCCACAACAGCAGCACTTACGAATCTGATGGATCTGAGTCTGTATCCGTATCTGTGCAATTCTTCTTGTAGGCCTTGTACCTATCTATCAGGTCCATGAGGTATGCATTCTTTTTGGCCTTGCGGATGAACTGAAACTTGAGCAATTCTTTGGCAGTTGGTCTCTGAAAATTAATAGAAATCAATAAATTTCATAAACTAATGATAAAAAAAAAAAATCTCCGGTATAAATACATAACAATGGCACATAACTGGACAAGTCTACAAGAGGATGGGGTGTTGCATTTGATTTCTGCAAATATACAGTACAAAAATCAAGAGAGATCACCTACTGGGAAGGTGAAAATGGTTATGTTTGAAGGTCTTGTTGTCCCAACAGTGTTGTATGAACGTGAGGCATGGGTTATAGATGAGAATGTATGGAAGAGAGTAATTGTGTTGTCCCCCTATTACATATATATCCTTAACACATTCCTCAAAGCATTCCACTTGACTGTCATATGCTTTCTCCAGATCCATAAAAGCTGCCTCATATAACATACTAAGGATGTCCTTAGGCATTTCATTTCCAATATGTTTATTCATTTCCATTCTTTTGAACATAGAGTTTGAGACCAACATTCACACTACACTATCAGGAATACTGTAACCCGTCTCTTCTCAGACAATGACCTCTCATTCCACACTCCTTACAGCAGCTAGGACCTTAGTCTTTCTCCCACCATCTGTCTCACTTTAGCCCTGTAGTTATATCTGCTGCCAAGTCTACTACAAGGTGTATAAAGCACTGCACTTCCTCCACATCCTTTCTATTTCAACTTACTCTCAATCCACCTTGTCTCATCCCTTTGCTGCACATCATCACCTTACTTTCGTTAAATTCACTTGCAACCATCTTTTTTTAATCTACAATGACCAACATGGCATGAGCCAATCTAGGCCATCTCAGGTAAATATATAATTAAGTAAGAGAAAGCAGAATTAAGAAATTAATCAGGGCTCTGCAAGTATTTGTAGACCAAACTTTTAAAGGATGAAGGTTTTAGGAGCAGGAGAAAGACAAAAAGAAGGAAGAGAATCCCAAAGCTTCACAGTTCAAAATCCAAAGGAGGTATCAGAACATTCAATCCTTTCACATGCTCTACCAGAATTGCTCAGCATCTTCTAGAGTTACTGCCAGGAGTCTGCTACCAGAGCAAAATCATATGCAGACAGCAACTGATTCACTTCCCATGTACCTTAACCCCCCGCACACCACAGACTCACCCCTTATTCCATGACCCTTACATTTACCTCCCTCACCATCTTGTCCATAAACAAACTGAACAACTATGGTCGCAATGCATATCCTTGATGCAGGCCCATTTACAGTGAAAACCATTCATTTTCTTCTCTTGTCATTCATACACATGCCATGCTACCCCGGTGAAAAATTCTCACTGCATTTAGTAACTTTCCACTTACCCCAAATATTCACAGTACCTTTTACAAGGCCTCTCCTTCAACTCTTCATTATTAATATCAGAAAACTTTCCATATCAATTTCAATCCAACAGGGCCAAGCCAAATGCAAATAAACCAGAGTTTCTCATATCAATATAATGCTCAGAAAACATTAAAATATAAAAAATGCTTACATTTTCAGGGTCTTTATTTAAACACGCTTCAACAAACTCTTTAAAAGGTTTGCTATAGTTCCCTGTAAGTTGAGGAGGATTATTCTTAGGTATTAGAAAGAGGACTCTCATCGGGTGCAGGTCACTGTTAGGTGGCTCTCCCTTTGCTAGTTCAATGGCTGTGATTCCCAGTGACCAGATGTCTGCCTGTGAGTGAAAGAAAGTTACATGAAAACCAGTTACCATTAAACAGAAAATATTAATTTGTGCCCATTTTTCCTTCATAACTAAAATTCTTCCTTTCAATCTAAATGTTATTTATAGATATTCACTTCTTTTAAAGAAAATGTAAAGATGCAAGAGTGATGTTTATTCATGATTTAACATAAAATGAATACACATTACTTGTATCATATTTCCCATGATTATAACTAAGTTGTACTAAGTTAGGCTTCTGATTGAACAGCATGCACCAAATCACTAGTCTATAATTTCAAAAGCGCTTGTATTCATCTCCGAAATCCATGGCAGTTGTTAAAAGCTCCCCATTCTTCAAACAAAAAGAAAGAGCATTTTGCACCTTAGAGTCATATGCAGATTGTTTGATGACCTCAGGAGCCATCCAGAATGGTGTACCAACAAATGTATTTCTTTTACTTGTTGTGTTTGTTAATTGCCCTGCTACACCAAAATCTGCTAGTTTCACATCTCCCATTTCACTCAGCAATACATTGGCAGCTGTAAATTAAGACTGGCATTAATTTTCAATATCACCTACAAATGCTACAATTAATAATGATAAAACAGTAACTACCTTAGAAACCTAGTCATACGTGCCATCTTCAACAGTCATTGTAGGGTAAGTAAAGCTGTCTTTTCTAAGCATGAATACATCACTAACTCACACTTTATTTTCACCCAACTATGTTTGCGTAAATACCTATAATCTTCATACACTCCTTTGTGTGCCACCTAAGCATTTACTCTCTGCTTGTTATACATTCCTATGCACTTACTCAATACATATTCAAATTTCTTATTTTGTACTTGCTCTTCTTCATATTTTGGTTAAAAATTCATTTAAGCTATGATCCATCAGTCAGTCTCATCAAATCAATATTCTCTTTTATTGCAGTCCCATTTATATGAAGCTGATGAAGTTCAAAAGCCTTACAGAATAGAGGATACAATGAACAATGTTCTCTACAATAGCTACAGCACTTCATATCTATTAACATGCATGCTTAGTTGTTAATGTAATATCTATATTCACCCTTCCACCCTCACATACAAAACACCTTGACTACACATGGTCTTCATTCATTTTCCAAATATTTCTCATATACCTAAGGCTGCGTTTACACCAAGCAAGTCAAGTCGAGTCAAGTCACATCAAGATAATTCATCACACGTCATGAATTGCCACTCCAGTTTAACACTGATTTGTATGGATCTTTGAAAAAAAAATTTTCAC
>JAYMFT010395619.1:0-19326 GCA_038088735.1 Panulirus argus
ATATATATATATATATATATATATATATATATATATATATATAGAGAGAGAGAGAGAGAGAGAGAGAGAGAGAGGATCTACCATTAGCTAGACCACACAATACTCTGCAAGTCATTGTGTCACACGATTACTGTGTGGGTGTTGGTAACGGGAGGTTGGGTGGCATCGTTGTGGCGCCTGTTAGCTTTGGAACTCTTCAACCACTCATGTCTTTCCTTACAACTATACCCTGGCCCTTTTATGGGACAATTTGTTTTCCACTTTCTCTGTGACTTTTACTTTAATGTTCGATTATTCTTATTTACTTCCATCTCATCTATTACTTCTGCTCTTAAGTTTCATTCGAGGCCTGGCCTCGGTGAATACATCCGTCCATGACTGGAAACTCAGATCTAATATAGTGGCTTAAAAATAATTTTGATATTCTCTACAAAAATGCTGCGCTTGTGCGTGGGTCAGTTGAGGTGCGCTTCGTGCGTGTGTGTGGTGGTGCAGGAGCGGCTCTGGCAGCAGCCCCGCCAGTCAACCCTGACGCCCCTCTCGTCCGGCTCCCTCAAGGCTGACGCATCACTATCAGAAATTCCCTAACCATACAAGACCGCTGCAGCCACAAACATCACCCATCATTAACTTTCGTCATTGGTTTCTCAACTCAGAACCACCCTCTATCAACATCACCACCATATGAACATTATCATTAACAAACCATCATTGTCACCACGCCACCACTATTACAACGCTTTCACCACTACGCACACACACACACACACACACACAAATCTAAACTGTAAATATCATGACCATTATCTCCACTGCCATTACGTCATGACAGTCACGTCGACTTTTTTTTTTTTTTTTTGGGGGGGGAAATGTCGTCCACGCTGACAGGCTGAAATAACGCACGGTCGTGGCAACACGCCCAACTCAAACATCCACGCGTGCACACGAACAAAATGGTCAAGCAGGTATGTTTATAATTTTGTTTATCACAAACACATTAAGCCAATTTTTTTCCCCCAAAATAACAGGTTCTTGACCGCAAGAATCTAGGCACAGCGTCACACCACGGCCTCGTTCGTTACGCCTGAGGGAACGAAGTGCGGGATCATACAAAGCAACGAACAAATATGTCCCTTTCTTTCGGCCTGAAAATATGATGTCTAAAAAGTAAGTGGGGTTGGAAACAAAGTCCACTTCCACTGAACATTTCCATCATAAGTCAATACACGTCATGTAAGGAAGGGCGCAGATAGGATAGTATGGCTAGGGCGAGCGTGGGAACATGGCTTATCTCTGGCTTCCATCTGGGGCCCGCGCCTCACCACCATCGCCGCCATACAACATCACCGGCGTTTGCCAGCTACCAGGTGAGGGGGATGTAACGCCAGGCACCGCACCATATGGATAATCGTAATTCTTGGGCACTTGCTGAAAATCCATGCTCCCTGTCACGAACGAGTCCGTATTAGGAAACGACAGCACAACAGACCAATCGTATGGAAATTTTGGGGTAACGGTTATTATTGTATTACTAAATGTAATGTGCGTTACTCCTGTATTCTTAAATGGAATGTGGCTATGCTGGATTCGAAGATGTATGGGATTCATATGCATTTTGACCTCCTTCAAATTTGCATATAATAAAACTAACGACAAATATGGTTCCAAGGAAATAATAATATCAACGTGAAGTGTGTGTTATCATGTCCACGATAATCCTAACCAACATCACAGATGCATCAAACTAGAATGTAGACAAGTGTCCACGCCAAGACTGGAAATGATCTTAACTATCAAAAATGTCGTTAGGTTTCCACTTCGAACTAATATCAACTTTTTATTCTTTTGTATAAAAATGTGAATTAATCATCACATCCGTCAGCAGTTAAAAAATAATATTTTTCATAATATCAAAAAATCAAACCAGCCTACGTTTCATGACTAAACATTGTATATATTTTTAGGTGTTGCGGCCGTGACCAAAGCACATGAAATAGGGAAGGAAATACCAAAAACTTCTTTTACTAATTTGCCTTTTCCCACCGAACGCCTTTAGCGTGAAGCAAAATTTACAGGTCGATGGTTCCTGTCACGCCAGTCGAATTTATTCGATTACCCCATAACAATATACTGAGGCAATATACTGGCTCATTATCAACGTATTTACAGTTCCGTGATACTAAGTTCGACTTATGGCAAGTCACGATATCTCCAGCATTACAAAGTACCTATTATCACAACCTCTTGTCGAAGACCTGCAGCGAAGGAACACTCTTCGCGCAGATGGTTAAAGAGAACTCGATCTCCTTGGCTTTACCTTCAGCACAGTGCAGATCTCTCC
The DNA here is from genome assembly GCA_038088735.1 of Panulirus argus. Lineage (NCBI taxonomy): Eukaryota > Metazoa > Arthropoda > Malacostraca > Decapoda > Palinuridae > Panulirus > Panulirus argus. The sequence goes on from JAYMFT010395619.1 coordinate 2,342, forward strand.
AGATTCCTGTCTGCCGGGGTGATTTGTATGACACCATACTATAAGGAACAGTCACTGCTACAGGAAGCACTAGAGAATAATTTCCAGCTATCATACAAGAGTGATGACTCAACAACCTGTCTCTGGGCAGCAGACTGAAAAGTTCTCACAATGCTATGTAGAGTTAGCGGCTAATCAACAAATGCTGGATCTGTAAGAAGTAATCAATTTATTCTTCTAATCTATCTCTCACAGTTTCCCTGCGTCTACCATATGGACGCTGGGTTTTGTAAGAGGCATAAATAATGAGACTATTTCTTCGACACACGGTGCTGTACATGCACTACCGCCTTTTACACCATACATACCTAAGCACACCAAACTTCAGCATGGAAGAACTTCAAAAACATCACCTTATTACTGCACTAGGAGTCGAAGAACTTATGAACAGGACAATCTCAACTGCTCAAGAGTTTGTGTGTAAACTGCTAAATATAAAGCAAACTGATACACCAAAGTAGATCCTGTTCTTCAGGAAGGATAAACTAGTTACTCTGCCACAGATGGTCAACACTTTCCATCACACAAAAGAGTCAATGCAACGTAGGGTCATTATGGCGAAATAACCACTGCTTACTCAGATGCTTCGCTGTACCATTCGAACTGCCTGGTTGAAAATAATATTCCCCAAAAGTGGCAATTAGTAAATATCAGAACCTTACTTACTGTTTACATCACTGTATAAATGAAGTTGCTCAAGCGATGATCAAAATATTGTGTTTAACATTATGGTGAAAATTTTCGAATAATCTTTTTTTTCCGTGTTCATTCATTTTTAATATAGTCTGTCTATATTTAGACACATTCCGAAAGATTACACACAATATATCAACATTGGTCTGTCTATAAAACCACTCTTTAGTAAATCATACACTGCAAACTGTTCTTATGCTCATCTTAGAAATATAATATGACTTCCCTGTGTACGTGGAAGAAGGGTAAGACACGACGGTACAGATTTAAAGCATAATAATCAGTATGTTCCCAATCGGCAGGAAAAAAAACGAGGCAACCTGAGATCATATTATCTATCCAAAACACCCAGCCTGGGTATTTTTCGTAGCCATTCAGAGCTTTGTCCAAGTAATCTCAAAGACTGTGCGACTAAAACTATCTTTTTTTACTCTACTGGTTCTATCTTAGAAAAAAAAATGTTTACAAGTTTTGCTTATGATCTGTAATCCAGGCTCTTCCCAAATACTGTCAAATCTGCCAAGTGTGAAGCAGATGCCGCTGTTTCAGAGTTAGGAAGTTCACTAAGCCGGAGAACTCGTCGTCAGCATCAAACTGTGAGGAACTCCATCAGCGACTGATGACGTTGCTAATTTCCGAAATAAAGTTAATAGGTCAGACCTGCTTACCAATTGCTTCCTTACCAATTGCTTCCTCATTATATCTGAAGTACTGTGACAAAAAAAGAAATATTTCACATTCATTTCTCAATACAGAAGACGATGGTGGGTAGTGATGGCGGGAACTGCTGGAGAGAGAGAGAGAGAGAGAGAGAGAGAGAGAGAGAGAGAGAGAGAGAGAGAGAACTGATGTATGTAATTATCTATGCAAATATCAGTGTGTGTGCGCACGCGCACGTATGTGGGTGTTTGACTCAGGGTGTCCCTAATGAATATGAGCCGAAATAATGCCTCCCACATAATGCAGGTATCTGACACTATCATTCCAAGTCACGACTCCGTTCAACTGGAGTAGGTTGGTTGGCTCCCACGCTAATGTGCCGGTCCGGCCAGGTCAGAGATGTGTGGCAGCGAAGCGTCAGGCCAGCCCACATCGTCACTAACATCTTGGCTTCTTCATCACACTGCCTACCTCCTTATTCTAGAGGACGTATCCAAACTAACAATGCACCATTTCACTGGCTTAAAATTTCTATACATAATCATGTGATAAGTGCATGCAATTTTTTTTTCTTTTTAAGTAACAATGGCCATAAATCATGGACAGATTCTCTCTCTCTCTCTCTTCACAAAGAAAAAAAAACTACATCTACAAACACGACTGTATACATTCACAGATGTAATCCACTGAAACCTAGACTAGCAGCTGGGGATGGGTGGTACACACACAGTGTATGTTAGACCGTGGTGTAATATCGGCCACCTCGGAGCACCGGAGGCCGGGTGACAACTCACAGAGGAAGTAAGGCACTCATGTGGCGCCAGAAGACTACCCTGTACAGATGACGAGTACAGATGGAGATAGAGAGAAGGCGGCGGCAGATTACAGTTAGTAACCCTGATGTACTGATAACAATGACCAACGGAAAGAACTTACACATTATCTCGTATACTGAGGAACCTGAGGAGAGAAAGGGAATGCAGAAGCCTGGAGAAAAGCAATGCCAGACGTGTGAAAGGCAGGGAGACAGGAAGGGTACAGGAAAACAAAAGAAACTACAAATACCAATTTCTGTAAATAATAACATACTGGTTTTACTATATACATACACACATGTATATTCTCTTACCTATGGGAAAGAATACTTATGTTACGTTATTCTAAGAGGCTCATCTGCGTCCACAGCTCGGTCTAGGACCAAGCTTTGCTGTTGCTCCTCTGACGTCAGGCCGTTCGTGGCAGTATTGGCCCACTAAATGAAGACAAATTCTTATATCCGGATGACAACAAATAAATAAGAGAAATTCTAAGAAAGCAGCACGAATCAATATCTAGAGCCGATAAACATACTCAGAATTGACGAACCACCAGAATTCTTCATAAAACAGTATTCCCCCAGCGGCACACATATATCAGAAATCAATATCGCCCTATCTGACTTCAAGGAAGACACTAACAACATGCCCATGCACCATCCCCCTGGGCCAGACTCCTGGAGGTCTATCCTGATAAAAACAAGCTAGATTATTTAGCATTCTTTGCGGGAGAGTTTAGCTACTAGCGTCATCCAAGAGTTTCAAAACTACTGACATCATCCTCTGCACAAAAGAAGACAGAAAAGCGAATTCCAAATATAAAAAACTTCAGGCCTTTCACATGAGCGCTGCAGGTCATAAAGTTTTCAGAAAAGATCACGGAAAAAGATCATCGAGGGCTACGGCTCCCAGTAGTTTGGTCGACAAGCGATCCAACCCAGCAGCCTGAGCCCAGCCTGGGATGTCGGGGTAAGAGACCCCGAAAACTGTACCAGGTGTTCACCAGGCATTATAAACAACTCAGGGCATCAAAGGAAGAGCTGGACAATAATGTTTACCATAGCGTCCCCTCCATCAAGGCAAGATCCTGAAAGCTGATGAAAAAAAATTATTGATGTTGCTCTTAGAGACTTTGCGAAGGCATTTGACATAGGTGGCTAAGGAGTGACATCTCACTACATATCCACAAAGGAAATAACTGGCGTATTAGGCTCTTAATCTGTTATTTTTTCAGCAGACAGATACTACAGGAAAACAGTTAACCGTAAGGAATATACTACCAAAAAACTCTGTCCCTGAGGGAACTATGCTTACTCCCTCAATGCTCCTCATACTAATATCTCAAACTGATAGATACAAAATACATGACAGTTACGCATCAGCCTCTAAGAAGAACACTATGTTGAGTATGACTAACGACAGTGAATATCTATAAAACAGATATAAACCAAGTCTTTATGTGGGTCTTCGAATGGAGGAAAACTTATAAATGAACACATCATCAGGAGGTGCCACCTCCGGGTTTATCAGTTGCACAGAATCCAAAGCCTTCCATAAAAAAACAGAAAGTAGTTATGAAAATGGTGATAATTTTCGAAGATGGAAATGCATTTTGTTCTTACCTTTCCCTCCTAGTTTTTTTCTTACATAATCATTTAATTTCAATGAGATACACATTATCAAAACTTTTTTCTTTAAGAGAAGTCAGATTTTCATGAGTCTAAGTTCATCCACTTCCTCTGGATGAACAGAAATAGATAATCCAGCCCACATAGTCCCACAGGGTTATTATGCTAGGATACTAAAACAGAATGCCGGCTGCTCTCTCGTCCTTGATCGAGTCGATGAGCCGGAACAAGGGATCATTAAGAAACTGAAAACCATTCTTCCCAGACGACTCAACGTCTCAGAACCAATTGCAACGAAGAGGTATTGTACTTGGATGGTCCTTTAATCCTTACTTGTTCACAGCGGTCTGTAGTCCGTAGCACCACCTTGCTTTTCTGAGATTCTCTGCAAACACGTATCAACAAAGGTGGCAGCACATATGTAATTCCTCCGCAAGTACCTGCTACTCTTCTTCGCATACGTTATTACATCACCAGGATGCTAGCCACTTCTAAAGGGTGTAGCACCGATATCTGACACAAGACTGAACGTAGTACATCAAGTAATTATTAAAGTGATGGAAAGGTATGGGGATCGTGCGACACCACAGGAGTATACACATCACAGGTCTACTTCTAATGTATTCTCTGCATCTAAACAGTCTTGTGTGCATTTACAGCCTTCATCGTGCTGTTATCAACACCACTGATGGCTCCAGCCATCCTCATATTAAGTTCATCTAGGAATCGGGGAGACCATGAAACATTTAACAGTCCGAGAAATTATTGTTTCCCCAAACTGCTGCCTTATATACTGGCGACGTCTGTTACAGTTGGAACTTAGCGCATTACGAATGTGTCATATATAAATGTCACACTCTGCATTAAGCCTGAGAAGCTCGATTTCTCTTTCAACGGGAAAATTAGAAGGAGTATACTTTTCTAAACGGTGTCATTAATCTCACCGACACTGGTGTACCAAAAAAAAAAAAAAAAAAAAAAAAAAAAAAAAAACCAAAGCAGGGCACCCATACGAGTTGATCACTCTTCTGCCGCAGATATATAGGTATTCAGAATAAGTAAGGGCAGCCAGGTAAAGGGCTATATTAATGAAAAGAACATGCAGGTTATGACGCGTGCTATGGGTAGGGGTTTTGAGAGAGCAGAATAAAGTCCTGTGAGTATAGCGGCTTTACAGTTCGTGTGCTGGAGTTCCTTATGTAAACATTGCTCTGATCCAGTACGAATGAGGCTTGGACCATCATGGCTGAGGACGTCCTTTCCACGATGGTTTTATCTGCAATGTCTTACCTATAAGTCCCAAGAGAACAGAGTCTGCTTGGGTTTATCTATAGAGCTATCCCAAACCCTACCTGCTAGAGATGAACCTGAAGTGATGTACACCAGTAAACTCCGAACGACAACTCGGAAGCAGTGCAACTCTCAATATCAGCTGGTCTAGGAGGCTGTTTCCACTGGACATCACCCAGACAGAAGTACAAGGTCTTCCCAAAGGGAGATTTTAATGTTTGGTCATATTCCTTCAGTCCGTCACTATTGAAAGATGGTGAAGACCAGAGGAAGTAGGTTCATCTCGGTAAGACTAAACATTTTATAAGAAGGAAATGGGCTTAATGAGCACCTGCGGTACAGAGTTTGTTTTCCATCCTTTATAAGTCTTCATCTTTTCATTCAAAATGACATGGATTGCCCTGAAACCCTAGGACGCATCACGGAGTATGCCGTCTTCAGTGTTAATAAATGAAGCTCCTACCAATATTGCAGATTACCAGTCTGCAATCTCTAAGATGGAGGTGATGATCTTGCATTTGCTAGGGTTAAAGAAGAGATTCAGATTCCGGAAGCTCTTTCAAGAACTGTAATACGTATGTACAAAAGGAAAAGGATTTCTGATGACCCTTTCTCAATAAAGCAGCTCATATCACAAGGTTGGTTGCGTGCGCTCTTATAATACGATCTGACCAAGACTTAACTGAGGGCAAGGTTACGAAAGTTGGCTTGCGCTCCACGAGAGCTTAAAAAAGGCCCTGGAGAAGTGTCTACAAAGAGCACCATGTCAGCCAGGATATGTTAATCAAGTAAGCCTACGGCTGTGGCCTCCAACAACCAGGAAGAGCTGAGAAGCAACACAACAGCTTACTGTGAGGCCGAGCTGTTGGGATAGAACACCGAAACCAACGTAAAATATACGTAAGGTACGGAATGAGCTGCTGCTTCAGAGTCCAGTGGACTGGAAAGCCAAGCTCCTTTGGTTTCAGGAAGGTTTCTGCCTCACCGCTGATAATTCTGACAACCGCCTTGGTTATCAGACTGCAAAGAGTGTTGCCGTGATGCCACCATCGTTTCTCTTTAATTCGCAGAGGGAAGTGCCGAAGAAAACCGGCCATATAGGCGGTGGGATCTTACGTGGAATCTTACCAGCGAAACAGACTGGTAAATCTGACAAATTCGGTTAGAGAAGTTCTTAGCGACAGGAATTTAAGTGTGTTTAAGTTTTCTCTCAATGTACTGAGGTTTACAAATGTTAAAGCTCCTGCTGACCCAGATGGGAAGGGTACGACTGCCTCTGAAAGCTTTTGTTCACTCGGGGGTTAGAGGCTGTAGGGTACAAGCGTCTACACGGAGCCACTGTCACCGCTGAGAGCACGCGAAGGGCACTTCTCTTGGTTAGATGGAGCCGCGATAACATTTTTGGGTGCTGTTGCCGTCCTCTATCTCACTACTAACTCTGCCCCTAATTTTGGAGGAAGGGGGACAATGGTCTTCTAGTCATGCTGGTAAAAGAAAATCTCACACTGGTGGAGAAAACGGTTTAGACTATCAGCCCCAGCCAGGGGTGTTCTCTTAATGCATTCTTGAAAGGAAAAAAATGTATTCAGGTCTATTGGAGACATAAATATAATATTTTTTCCAGCTTCGTTATTCAGACCTGCATCTGAAACATTTTTCCCACCGAGTTCCTTGTGGCACAAAAGAGATATTCTCAGCTTTTAACGCGCATCCTCCTGTGTACAGCCTGGACAGGAAGCTGTCTCCCTCAGGCGCCAGTACATTACTCTTGCATGGTGGATCCTTCTGTCTCCCGCTATTGACGAGGTCTTTCCTATTCAAAATGCCGTCGACAAGTGAAGGCAAGAGTATCTCATATTATCAGAGGAGGCAGGCCGGCCCAACCACAAAGGCTTCTCATTGGCTCATATCAAATCCAGGAATAGTAATGTCACGACAACAGGAAATGAATAATGACCCTGATAGAAAAAGGCCTCGTCTATCATCCATGAAAGGTTAAACTGCCGGCATATCTATAATGCGGCTGCTTCGTACCTCGTTTTCTAAGTTCTTTCACCGCAACAGTCCAGCTAAACTGGCATTTCATCCTCTACCTAAGGTTAGGTATAGCACTGGTTTAGGTATTTTTAAACACATCACTTGTGTATGAATATAATGTACACTGGTCCATCATGCAAATCTATCAGTCACTTCTCAACAAGTCAGCATGGCCTACGTGACCACAACAATGCGGATCTACAGACTTAACACTTTCTTACACCAGCATCAAGAGGGCCAGGGTAGGCTGGAACCTTCCTCTGGGTTTTGATCTACTACCCATAAACAACGCCATACAGGACACTATTATAAACGTTTTACTTTTTCTCAATAAATAAGAATTCTCGATGGAAGGAATCAACAGGCTATGATGAAAGGAGCACAAAGTTCATGATGAAAGCAGTTTTGAGCTCATGATGATAGGGGTCTAACATTTCACGATGTTATGAGTCAACAGTTCATGATGACAGGGATCTACAGTTCATGCGGAACGAGTGAACATTACATGATGACAGAAGTCTACATTTCATAAAGCTAGTGCCAGGCCTCCAATGCCATGACACTAAAAGCCTCTGGGATAATACAACCCGCGGAATCAACAAGTGACCCACCGAAATTTAGGGGGCAATATCTCGATCCTGCGTATGACAGGCGACATGTACGTAAGTAGCCTCACTGACGCCAGTAAATAAAAATGTTAAGAACACTAAGAACTGTCCGTGTACAGATAAATAAAAATCATAAGAATACTATACATTGCACTAACGCACGTCAGGAAAATAACACGCACATTCGTAACTACTAACTCACACAAGAAAAACCTGTGTGCATAACTACTTTACTAACGCAGTTCAAGAAAGATAATATAGTACTTTACTAACGCGAGTAAAAACAATACTGATAAAACCTTTACTGATGCAGATCAGCAAAATGACTATGTTCAAGAGGAACTCTACCTCCGTAAGTCAATAAAAACGATATGTACGTAAATGACTTAACAATTTGTAAAAATTATATATATATATATATATATATATATATATATATATATATATATATATATATATAAAGAACCTTACGAACGCAATATGATGAAAAAGAAGTAACTTTAATAACGCTAGTCTCGATAAAAAAATGCAGAGAAAACTTTACCAACGCACATCAGTAAAAACTTGGTGCATGAAGAGCTTTACTGTCGGGGTCAGTAAAAAACGAGTCCATTGTTACGACAACAAAAGCCGGAACTTCAGTGCTGCCATGCCCGGGAATTTCATAACTTGGGCAACATTAGCCGTAAAGAGCAAATTTTACAACCGGAGTCGATAAGAGCGACCGGGTGTGTTCACAGAGAGATATTGTTGTTGATAAATGTCACAGAACAAGTAACACCGCCCGGGCAGGTCACGTTAGAATGTGACCTGCCGGTTTGAAAGACCATTACGGAAATGCGACATACTTGGGGAAGGAACTCCCTGTTAGGTAAAAAGACCACGAAAGCGTTGACTTATGAATCTTTCTACCTGGTTGGCCATACCACCCTGAGGAATTCTGCAAGACACACTGCCCTAATACCACATTACCCCTGGAGTCATTCTAACCAGCAGTACACAGCACAATCAACATCCAAAATTTTTAGACTGGTAATCACCAACACAGTGAATTCATGAACTGGCACATGGAAGTGTTACGTGACAGTCGTAGGTCTAGGGGCATAAACTGGCCAACGTGCCGTTAACACCAACATTTTGATCGAGCGGAGAGGAAACACTGCAGCCTGGCCACACGTCACCCTGGGAGAGACATACGCGACCCTCTCAAGTCACTACCACGTAAACATCAAGTAAACGAGGCGCTGAAGTGGGAACACCTGTCCCCTGGTGGAGTCACGGGTGGAAGGCATCCATCACACGACCACACCTGCCACGAGACACCCATCCTGCAGGACCACCACACACGCTCACCAGCAGAAATGCCTCCCCCCCCCCCACACACACAGGTAGCATACTCTGAAATCATTTCCGGAAGCTGTCGGATTTGATCTCCGTGTCACAAATACAAGGGAAACGTAATACTCCGTAAACGGCGGGTGGCCTACCATCGAGTGTGTGTGTAACGCGTGATGATTCTCATCGAGCAAACTTCGATGACATCTTTCCTTAATGCTTTTTAGCACTAGAGTACCCACCAACTAGTTTCTTAAGCTCACGACACAGCTGTCCGCCCTCTACGACCCACGCTTTAGTAAACGCCGGCTTATGAAAAATCTGGTGGTTTCTAAACAGGCCAAAGTTAAACGGATTCTCCTGTGAAGTGGTGTGGTCATCAGCGGCCCGAGTGGGAAATGTGGTGGTGTGTGCAGTCTCTCTACCAGTTCCCCCTCACACTCCACATTACATCATGCAACATTTATTATCTGGGACGTTACGTAAGGCCTCGCTAGAACCAAAGTTCCAGGTCAAAACCCTCTAAAGGTCACCACGTTACAGTGAATTATGCATCTGACTCACACCAGCTGAGATCAATACATCTCCATGAATGCTGGGAAGGAAACCTTGTAGTGTGCCCGCCCACTGGCTCGCTGACACCGTTCCCGGGTCGTCAGAATAACTCTGGTCAACAGTACTTCTGTCTATGTGTCCCATCAACATATTTCTCTAATCCATGTGACCCTTGGGTCAACATAATTCCCTAATCCATGCGATTCTTCGACTGATGTTTTTAGCTCGTTAACGCCCTCCTCCTGCAGCAGCATCGCTACATTGCCGCATTAACTCTTGGAGCACGACGGGACGACCCTTGGGCACGACGGCATTAAACTCTGAGCCTGAAGGCACGACTCTTGGGTAGAATGCCTCGCTACCTCTTCGTGTCTTTCCCAATAACTTTGACCTGGCTCATTTCAAAACACAGGTCCTTCACTTTCTCAAAAACTCGTAAATACTTTTCCTGTCCTTTTTCCCCCCGTTTCTTAATTCTCTGTAATTTTCAATTAGGGCCCGGCCTTGATGTGGACTTTTGTCCGTGACTGGAGCCTTCAACATGAAAAGAAAAAAGAGAGAAAAATTAGGGGCATCATACCCAGGGGTCATACAGCCGCGCTGAAGAGTCGTACCGTCGTGCTCAAGGGTATTACCATCGTGCTTGAGAGGGTGGCGCAACAGATTCCAACAATACAGCTGCTGCTGCTGCTGCATCTGAAACACACCCTGTATATTACTGTGGACCCTGGCATCATATATCCAGCCACCGCATCTCTATCGAAACAAAGATGTCTGGCTACATCACAATATGCTTGGCCACTGCGGCGTCTGCCTGGCCACTCTGCCGTCTCTCTGGTACTTCGGCTTTATCTGGCCACTCCAGCGTGTACCTGGCCACTCCGGCGTTTGCTTGGCCACTCCTGTGTGCATATTCCGTTATGAAACGTGTGTTATGCTTTGATATTTGTCCCAACAGTGAGTTAGGCTGCATGCCATGACCCGTATAACGCTATTACCACCTAAGTGCCCTACAACTCCATTACTGGAAGCCAAAAGCAACGGTCAAAACGTGAGGGCTTACCGGACGGACGAACCACCACTTGCAGCATAGGATATAGGTATTACTATCATCTAATTACGTGAATCTATCATCCTTATCTTCTATCAAAACCGTATTCGAAAAATAGCCTCAAACAAATCATCATTGTAAGTGCTTACAATCCACATACAGTGGATATTTTTTGTTAACTTCCAATACACTTCTCAACAAACCCAAACCATACAAACTATTATCATCACAGGGAAATGCCCCTTGTAATCACCTTCACCAGCAGTAAGAGACAACCAATGAATCGCATCACAACAGAACGACAACAGAAACGTGTCAACATATATCGATCCCCCCCTCCACCCTAGGTGCGGCTACAGAACGACCATACAAATATTTACCTCTAGACCAGGTCAAGTGTTGCTGGGAAAGGGGCGGAAACAAGTCGGCTCGGCTATTTGTAACTTTATATCTTTTATTACACCAGCTTGCCGCGAGACAGCGTCAGGAGCTGGGCCGTCGATGTAAAAATCCTCGCTTGGCTCCTCTTGGTCCTAGTTTTACGAAGTGATGAGACGAGAGGGGTAGGGGAGGATTTCCAGCCCCGCTTAATCGCTCCCGCCCCTCTTTAGTCGCCTTCTACGACACGGAGGAGTTACGTGGGTGGTTATCTTTCTCTCCTAACCCCACGGATAATACTGCGACTTTCACGTTTAAACAAAGAAACATCACATCTGAACCGTTTTCTATCGCTCTGAAAGTAATGCAACCTCCTCAGCATAAAGTAATACGACTCTTCAGCACGACGATACGACCCTTCACGACAAAGATATGAACCTTAAGCATGATCATAAAGCCTTTACGTAGAGTGGCGTGACCTCTGCAAGACCCATCAGGGTTAGCCCTATGGTCAAGCCAACACACTGTGCTAAAGGTTCAAGTCTATCAACATACTTCCGGTCTGGCCTCAACAAGATACGTACTGTCGACAAGTGCAAACATCTGCCTCGAGAGATCCTTATACTAGTGGCGATAACAGAGGTCATAAGTACCACAGCAACATGCTGTAGTAACAACACATAAGTGCCAGCAGCCTACCACAGCAATAGCATGTAAATACAACCAGCCTGCCACAGTAATAAATAAATAAGTACCACCAGCCTGCCACTGCAACAACACATGAGTACCATGGGTCTGCCACGGTAATAATACTTATTAAAAAGTGTCCCAGAACAGTATACGTGACCAGGCATAAAGAGAGACTACTGTCTGGGGTTTGGCCTGTTAGATCCTGAGGCGAATACCTATTGGGACCATGACCGACGCTGCCCTGCGGACACTCAGGACCATGGGGTTCCTAACATACCCTAACGGCACAAACATAGGACAATAGCTTCTTAATCCTCTCGATCTTCTGAATGGAAAATATGGACGAAGTACAGATATAATCGCATCCAGCTAAAGGTACGGACACTACTGTACCGGACTGTGTCGATCTGCATGTCCATGAGACCTCGCAAATAACTGGTGAACACCTAATGAGGTCTTCGGGGGTCTTCATTCCCACCGCCCGGTCGTTGATCGACCAAGCTGTCGGAGACGCAGCCCTGAGGCCTACATAGTCCCCTAGTAGGTAATAGCTACATACACTTCTGTGCAAAGTACGTTATCATTTATGTGGTATCATTTAAGTGTGAAGCTGACAGTTAACTAGCGATAATGACCTCCTGGACATTTCTATTTGTAGTTCGCTGAAACCAACGGCTGTGTGTATTAGGGCTCTTACACACGATACATGGGCAAGTATGGTTTTGGCGAACGCTTCGGATCAGTGTCGAGGTATGGTATCGAAGCATTGTGCTCACGTATATTGAGCCGAGAGCGTCTTTACGTAGAACCTGCTCACAAAATCCAGTCAGTGGAAGAGACGCTATAGTTCTGGCACATATACCTCGTCTGTACCAGCTCCTGACTTTTTTGATGCTTTAATAAGTTTCAGTTCTTTCCTGTTCTGACTCCGTAGCGTGTTTAGTTTCTTTAATATTTCTAGTGAGCACAGTGGATTAACATTTTTTACATAATCAAGAAGTTCTGCATACGCTTTGCACTTTTCATTTCGATTTTTATAAATGTCACTTTTTACCTGGTATAGACAAGGCCGGTCTCTATACCGTTCAATCAGTTGTAAAGTAAGCGCCTTTGTCCACTCAAAATGCCTGGCTGATGTTGCAGACTTCGGTAAAGCGTCCATTGCTGCTGTTGTGTACGGAGCCCAAATGGAGTGGCAGGGGCCCAAGTAGGTGAGCACGCAAATATTCAGCTCACTCGCTTAGCTGCCCAGGAAGTGTAGGTGGTTCAGCGTTTCCGAACACAGCTTCGGTACCATGCTTCGAAACCATACTTGGCCAAGTATCATGTATAAGAGCCCTTACTGTGTGTGTGTGGGGGGGGGGGGCGGGGGAGAAGCGGCTGCCCAACGACATTCCTTTAATTAACAATATGCAGATAGTTACTTCCACTGGAAACGTAGTTTGGGTGCTGGTTTTCAGACGGGTAGGTATTTTTGTCAGCTTAAATATTCCTTACCATAAATCATAAATAGGATCAGGCATGACCACAGCATCAACTTCCCTGGTATTGTTCTTAGTGTTCGGTTTTGTATTGTTTGTATATTTGTTACATTAACTTTTGAGAGGGGAGATGACCAGGCAGGCAGATGAAGCATAATTTTGGGTGGAGCGTATAAATCGTTTGCATAGGATACCGAGGGATTATTTTACTTGGCCAAAGCTGGTGCCGGTAAGCATTCAGATACCATTTATTTTGTTTATAGCCTTTTTGTTGATTACTGTAGGTAATATCCACGATGGTTAGAATTTTGTTGAGTGGGAGTAGTTAGATATTTAAGATTTTGAGAGAGCGGAGATTGTATTCATATCTGTCAGGGGTTATGAGGGTAATGATGTGCTTCTGTGGAATTGTAAACATCTTGTTTTCAATGAGGTAATGTTCCATCTGTACTAGGTTGTGCTGCATGTTGTTGCTTCTGTAGTGTTAGGGTGACGTCATCTGCATATAAGAAGACTTTCAAACTTTTTTTTTTTTTGGGGGGGTGGTGAGGGGAAGGATTTAAGGAGGTCATGTTAGAGAAGTACGAAGGCAGCAGAGCGAACTGTTACCCTAGGACTTCACCGAACAGATTGAGTATTTTGGAAGCGAAGCTTTTATCCATAAATGCTTTTGTGGCCAGCTATGAAATTAGCCAGCCATTTTTTCATATTTGTCGAAGTTATATTGGGGAGCATTGTCGAATTATTTTTTGATATCTGTTGTTACTTGTGTGTGAGGCCAGTTGTAGTTAGTTCAAGCCATACATTATGTGCTGTGTGAGATTTGTGTGCATTGTCGTGGTGGAGTGAATGGTCTTACAAATTTGTTGTGTGAGTGAGAACGGGATGTTTGCTTGACTCGGTTGTAGATCAATTTTTCGATGAGTTCGGGTATTGACGACAGTAGGTAGGGGAGGTTAGGGAAGATCGGGGTTTAGAAGGTTTAAGGCTAAGTACTATGATGGAGAGTTTCAAGATGTTTGGGATTTCATTGTGGAAGCAGAAGTGGTTGAAAATGTGTATGTATTTGGGGTGTTGTCGGGACTTGTTGTATGGAAGATCTTTAGGGCTTTGACTGGGTTGAGAGTCTCAGGAGTAGTGAAGGGTGAATCACCATTTATGTCAGGGTGGATTTTGTGTACATTTATCTTGGTTGCTATGTTGAGTGATGTGGTTTGTGGCTGTTTATTTGGTGCAGTGTTTTCATGAGTGTGACTGTGTATTCTCTAAGAGATGGGACCCCATCTCTTGAGCAATCTTTACTACTGTACAACCTTTTAACCTTTTGAATCCTGTCCATATAAAAGACTTTTTTTTGGCATGTTTTTCAAAAAATGTCACAAAAATCGTTTTTATAATGAATTTAACTTAATATGAAGTGATTATATATGCTCTGGGGAACTTACATGTATATATAATGTCAATTTCACAGTGAATTAAACATTTGCACTAACTTTTACAGTGTTCAGTTCAGCATACACAACGCAAGTTCAACACTTTCACGACCCTTCAGAATCCTGCTTTTAACAAGCGCAGCACGTATAATGTGGATTGAACAGAATATTCGATGGCGGTACTGTGTAATATGCTGTCGGCGCGTTTACCCGCACATATTTCCGTAAACTAAATGCATAAGTCTGAGACTGCAGGTTCATCTTATTGTCTTATCCATACTATGTGTATAGATATTGGAGAGACATTGTTTAAAGGTGTTTGTTTCACCGTTTAGTATAGGTATGTCTTGAGGCACCGCAGGATACTGAATGCACACAAACACTGATTCTAAATTAAGACATCACCATTTTTCCACAGGAAACTAATGAACATGGCACATTGTTCTCCCAGAAATATCATAATTACTCTGGGGGTCCATGGTTGTGTTCATTGCCTGTCGTGTAAGTTGTTGGCTTCGCTGTTTGATGAATCATATAATGACTTTGTGACAACTATCTATTTTTTCATCTTTGACAGAGATGAGCTTCATAAAGGACTGAATTCTCCCTTATCAGTGGCATGTCTTCCACAGGATCCTTTACATATGACGGAGGAGCAGATCTGGATAATGGTCCATCTTGCAGATAATGGATTCTTGACCACTGTCTACTTATGATTTCATTTCCCCAGGACTACCAGGTTTCTCTATCGGCCGGTGTCTGACCCTAAGTGTCTGTCAAACAGGGCAGTATCTTGTCACATTGATGTTCACCACGACAAGAACTGTGACATGTTTGTAGTGGAAGCATTGACCAAGTTGATCAATGGAACTGGAAATGGCTTCTCACTTATGTGAACTTTCATATATTGGACTGAATAATTCTTCTGGCTAAAAGTCTCTAGGCAATATTGACATTCTTTTGAATTATCTCCTGTCTAAACAGTAATGATCTTTGTTACATATCTCCAGCAACCAAAGATTGTTAGGCACTGGGAACATTCATATGGCTTCTCACTTGTATGAACAGTCTTGCGCTGCAGTGAGTTACTTTAATAGGAGAATTCTTGTTTAACATTGTAAACAGTGATATGACTTCTCTCCAGTATGACTAATCACATACGCTATAAAACTACTGCTGTTAAAGGCCTTTGGTAATGTAAACATAGATATGACTTCTCTATCTTGTTGATATTCATGTGGTTTGCCAAAGTACTCCTTTGGGAGAAGATATTTTGCCACTAAGGACATTTATATCGCTTCTCTCCTGTATAAACTGCTATATGATATACTAAGTGATCCAACTGTTACTGTGTTCATTCATATGGTTTCTTTCCTGTATAAGTGATCCTGTGGTTTGCTAAAGTATACTTTTCTGGGAGAATGAGTTCTGGCAATGTGAACGTTTATGTGGTTTCTTTCTTGTAAGAGCATTCATATGCTGCGGTAAGTGAAAATTCAAGGAAGAGGTCCTTTGGCATTATGAGCATTTATATGGCTTCCCTCCTTAATGAAAATTCATATGCCTTACTAAATAGATCTTCTGCGAGAAAGCCATTTGGCATTATGAACATTCATGAAGCTTTTCTCCTGTACAAAAGTTATGTGCCGCAATACACCATTCCCCAAGGAGGTCTTTAAGTCATGTAAACATTCATGTGGCCTCGTTCTTGTATGAATAGTCATGTACTACACCAAATTATTACTCTGGGAGAAAGGATTTTAGCAATTTAAACTTGTGAATGACTTTTTCCCTGACTGAATAATCATATGCCACATCAAATAACTCCACATGGAGAAAGTCTTTTGATAATGCCTGAGGTTTTTCTCCTGTTTGAGTACTCATATCCCTCGGTAACAGAAATCCAATAGAAGGTATACTGGCACTTCGAACATTCATATGGGTTCTCTCGTATATGAATAGTCGTGTGCTGCGGTAAAATACCTTTCTAGGAAGTGTATGGGCATTGTTAGCATTCATACGAATTCTTTCCTGTATGAATAAGGATATTCTTCACTGAAGCACTCCTTTTCGTCCAGAAGTGGATTCATATATATATATATATATATATATATATATATATATATTTCATTATTATTACTATACTTGATCGCTGTTTCCCGGGTCAGCAAAGTAGCGCCAGGAAACAGACGAAGAAAGACTCCTTCCCCAACATACACATATATACATACATGCACATATATGCACATTACATACATATACATACCAACATATACATATATACATACATAT
>JAYMFT010395630.1:0-19326 GCA_038088735.1 Panulirus argus
AAGCACGCATATATATATATATATATATATATATATATATATATATATATATATATCTTTTGAACATATCTTCGAAAGTATATTAAATTAAAGAGGAGTTCTTAGAGACAGATGATGAGGACAGAGAGCTGTGGAGACACTGCAATTAAGTAGATTACATCAGCTGCCCTGAGAGACGATGGCCAGAACCAAGTCGAGGGAAGCTAGGTGAGGAACGCCGGCAATAAGGATCGACGGTAGTGAGAAACGCTGGTCGAACTGTTAGCGCAGGAGTGAATGCAGTCACTGATCGAAGGCCCGTAATAGAGCGAGGGCAGAGAGCAAAAGGTATGTGTATGCACGTATGTATGTGTATTTCTGTCTGTTCGTCCAACTCCCTCCCTCTCTCTCTGTGTGTCTTGGCGCCGGCGTGCGATGGTAGGCTGTGCAGGCTGTCTACCTAACTTGTTTTTCATATGACTAGTAAATTACGTAAACGTATGGAGGGACAACTGCTGTCGTGAGTTCAGTCCAATCTCCATTCAGCGGAATTTATTAAAAATAATGGAAATGAAAACAGAGTCCGTGAGTTTCTTCACGGGCCGAAAGTTTATGAACTCGTGCCTCCGGTCCCGGCTGATTAATTCTTCCGGACGCCTCGAGTCGCATGCCCGACCCGCGCTTCTCCCTTCTCTTGGCGACAGCTCTTTACATCGGCCGTCTTTTCCCTCCCCGGCAAAACCTCATATTTTCTTTTCTTTTCCATTTCTACGTCCATATTCTCGAACGTTATGTTTACTGTCCTTTTGCTATCTCTAATAAATTACCATTAAACTCGACTGGTCAAATAAGAAAAAGATTTGCTGGAAAGATTACGGTAGTATGCTATACAGTGGTCCTCACGACTTGGCTCTGGAGGTAAACAACGATCGTATCATTACTTTTCCATACATACATACACACACACACACACACAAACCTCTCTGAGGGTGTCTGTAAATGGTATGGCCAGAATGGCCAGAACCCCATCTCTTGTTGGAGTGGCCCTCCCTGTACACAATCGCTTCCACATTTCCTCTGACTTCAACAGCGAAGAAGTGTAGAGATATTATTCTATAAACCGATTCTTATCGTTCTTCAGATTCTTTATAGACAATAAGGAACTGAACATATATATAGAAAAAATCTATCGAGTCAGTCTGATCACGCGCCAGGACGCGAGGGAAGAGGGGTCCCTCCCCTATATTGACCAGCCATATCTGACATCCTAAAAGCAGTCTGGTCGGCAGGAGGAGACAGTTCTAGAGGAAGAAATCACCACCACTCGTCGATAGCATCCAATAAGCTCATGGGGGAAAAGACCTGTTATGTCAGAGAATTAGAAAACTGGTTTTATTTTCAAAAAGGACTCCTCTTCGTGCACTCCTGTTACTTTTATGTAATGTAAAGAACATACCAATACCCTGTATTTTATCACTAAAACCAGTTGTCTCAAACAGCCAGTGGATCGATACGGTTGAACCCGACCGAGTCTGTCAATATTTCCCCCTTGCTGAAATACTATGACCACTACCAGTGACACCCACGTCCGAGAACATGGTAGATGACGGGGGCACCTCTGGTATAGATGTACTCTGCTCTGTCTACCAGGCAGCAGCAGCAGTAGACCAGGACTTACTCTGCACGGGTCCAGAGCCAATGCCAGGCAGGGAAGGCCTGCGGTTTTATCATCTCGGACGAACGGGTGGCTATTCACAGATACGGAAGAGGAGTGGAGGGCGAGGCGAGAGGCTCCTATCCTTTCTGACCACGGTGAGGCTCCCTCCTGACCGGCCGGCTCTCTCCATCACAAGACCTAGTACACATCTATCGCCAGGTCTCGAGCCACTCTCTCTCTCGTCCTAATCTATCCGCCAAGACCACTCCGTCAAGTGTCTTAACACACATTCGGCCCTCAAGTAGCGTAGAGACCGAATCCTGAAGAGAGAGATACGGGGGGCACACACTGGACGCCCCCCCCCCTTCTCTCTCTCTCTCTCCCCGAGTCGCCAATTCCTAAGAGACAGAAGACAGGGAGTGGCGAGACTCTGCCCTTCCATTAGCAGTACTCCACGGCCGGTCGAACCCTCCCACTCTGAACGTACTCCACACAGCCCACACAAATCCTGACTTAAAAAAAAAAAAAAAAAACTCCCTGTGGCAAATTCCACTTGAACCTAACCAATTGCACATCGCCGACATTCTGGGGCAACCAAAGACATGGTTGGTGGAGAATATGGCTGATTCTCCTCCAGATATGGAAATAATCTACTAGTCAAATTGTGTGTAGAGAAAAAAAAATAATAAAAAAGATAATACAATTTTTAAATGACAAAGATGGGTTACCCTTGTGCGTAATACTCTGCATTTTCGTTAACCCAGTCAGAGGCAACGGGCAATTCATTAACCAGGGATCCGGACGGCTAATATATCCGGTTAACTGACACGGGATAAACAGAGCGCTGGTGTGGCACGATGACCTACGGTAGCGATGCCAGTAGCCAGCTCGGCCGGGGCCGCCCCTGCATATTCATCCGGACCGTGTTCCCTCTCACGGTTTGCTGTCACACAAGTCAAGCCGTACTGATGGTTCCTCCCGATGGTGTGTGTGTGTGTGTGTGTGTCCAGTCTCAGTCCTGATTTCCGCTGCGCTATTAGCCCGGTGTGTTCTGACGGCGCGCTCCGATGGCCCCATCTGATGGTCCTGTCGGGCCATGGTTTCTGATGGCACGTCCTCCGTGATGCTATGGTGGCGTTTGTGCCTTGACCTCGTGCTTCCCTCACACCCTCAGCCATACTCTCTCATCCCAGGCCTCATCCAGCCCTCCCTCCCAGCCGCCGGCCCCCACCCAGCCCGCCCACCCACCACCACCGGCCCCACCCAGCCCTCCTGGGCCCGGCTGCCACGCCCTGCTTCCAGCCCCGCCCTCCGCCGTACCGCTGGCCGCTCTCAGATCGATTCCCGGTTGGCCTTTTTTTTTTTTCTTTTTTTTACAACCGACCCTCTCTCGCTGTCTCTGCTCTCACATCTCCCCACTCCTCTTCCTCATTCAAAGCTCTACCTTTCTCTCTCTCTCTTCCTCTTCTTCCTCTTCCATTCTTCAATGGTCACCTTCTCTGCTTCCATCTAGTATGTTCATCATCCTTACTTTCGCATCCTCTACATTTCCCATCTTCACTAATGCCGTCTATATCCCATTTCTGTCGTTGATGGACGACAATATATATATATATATATATATATATATATATATATATTACTCCCAATTTTTCCCCACTATCTCATGGTTCCCTCCCCCAACCCCCACTTATGGCATCTCGTTACACTAATGAGGACAGCGCTGTGTGATGATAATTGGCCCACCTGCGTCTGTGCCACCTGCTGCCTCTATAGAGGTTCGCCATCGCCACCCACCCACCCACCTCTCTCTCTCTCTCTCTCTCTAATTCCCATTTCCTCAGGTTCCTCCTCCCGACACCGAGGTCTCCGCCCCGCCTCCCCGCCTCTCTGGGTCTCCCTCTTTATCAACTCTCTCCAGAGCCTTCACCTGGCCCGCTGCGCCCCCTGCCACTCTCTCCTCCTCTCTCTCTCTCTCTCTCTCTCTCTCTCTCCAGTGTTTTCTTTCCGCCTCCGTGCCCTCTCCCTCCCGCCCTCTCCCTCCCCCTCTCTCTCTCTCTCTCTCTCTCTCTTTTGGTAGGTAGGTACGTAGCATGTGGTTGGCAGCCATGGGGCCAGGGAGGTATGCAACCGGTACTATCCCATCTGAACATCAGGATGGTTTAGTGACGGCTGCTCAGTGACCCAGCACTTCAGTGGCTATCGAGTGTCACTCCTTCAGCCGGCGTAGCTGTCTTGGGTCCTTCTGCCTCACCCACAAGTGGGCAGCTGGCTCTCAGTCCACACACATACAAGCGTTACACGTTAGCACTTGACAACACACAAAAATCACACGACTCGTTCTTCGAACACAACATTTTCCTGCGGTGAGCACTACGCGCTAACCCAACTCTTTTTGGCGTACTCTCGTCATAAAGTACTCGTTAAGTACGTAGTCTACTTACCTGTTCACCTCTCTCTCTCTCTCTCTCTCCTTCCACTTTACTGTCTACGCCAGGCAGGTCTGGTCCACAGCTCCAGCACGCCAATCAACTCTTGCCCTTTCATCCTATTAGCACTCTTCCCAGGCCGTTCTCCCCGACCCACCTCTCTCCCTCCCTCCCTCACCCCAGCCTCTCTCCTAGAGGCTCTCTCAGCTGGTGGGAAGTTGGTAATCCCCCGACCTTGGCAGCTGGTAACGCGCGAGTCGCGTCCAGATGGCCAACGTCCAGCCCAGCCCACCTCTCTCTGAGAACACGAGTCTCCCATCTGCTCGTAACGAGCAAGGGGTTCCTGTGGTCTCGTGCCGGCATGACTGGCCGGCTTCCCCTCCGTCCATACGAGTGTAGGGGCGGCGGTTTCCGCAGCTCGTAGATCGATCGAGGTGCCTCTCGTTCGGCTGAGTTCTCTCGCCACCTACTACTAAACCCCTCCCAGCTGTATAGCAAATTGTCCTTGACGGCTCGTTATGACATCTCATCTGTCACTTAAATATTGTAGATATCATTAATCTTTTTCCTATCCCCGGCAACTCGTAGAAAAACATCTTCAAGCAGCTTTTAGACATTTTTCCCAGGCATCTCGCAAGGCTGGATTTTTTTTTTCTTTCTTTTCGAACAGCTCGCGAAGCAGATCCTCTTCCTGTGGTCTGGGAAGCACATCTCTCCCCAGCAACGGCCAGGATGAGAGAGTCTGTGCCTCTGGACCGGGCGAAGGCACTACTGGGCACTGCCCACGACAGGAGGCTGGTAATGATAATGACATTAGACATGCAAGCTGGCATGTCTGGAGCTCACGCACAGCGACGGGAAGCCTCCAACGAGAGGAGGACACAAGGGGTATGCCGTAAAAGTGCCTTTTCCAACCGGGTAGAAGCCGCTCGAGGAGGTGGTTCAGCAGGAGGGAGCCGCCGTTGCGCACGGCTCAGGACTTAACCAGCACTCGAATCGCACACGAATATATGTTTGCAGATGATGCTCGCAAAATATGAGGGAGGGAAGACGGTACTCGGGATTGTGAGGTACGCGGCCGTTAGAATTCCAACCCACACACATGCAGGGGATGCGAGGATGAGGCACACACTGAAACGATGCCAGGCTATGAATATCATCCTGACGGAAACTCGAGGCAAAAGCATCTCTCTCTCTCTCTCTCTCTCTCGGCGAGCGGATCTCAAGCTGGACACAGCACTCAGTTCACCACCAAAATAAACAGCTTCAGGAGAAATACAGAGGAGGCAAACAGTCCGACATACTGGTAAACTTTAAAACTGCTTTCAAAGTACAAAGATTGTGTGGGGAAGTCAAAAAGAAATAAAATAATCCAGTCATATATTCAGAGCCAAATCAGAATAACTGCTGTACGCTGTAACCGATCTAGTCACCCACTTAAAGAGGGTGTACACTGACTGGCGGCAGAGTGACCAGTTTAGGGCACCAGACGCTGCACCCGAATCGCAAGGCTCCAGTTATAAGGTACAAGTCGGCAGCCATAGAATTTCCCACGTTAAAAGTGTGGACAGGTGGAGGGAGATATGATATCGGCTCTGAAGTTTGTCGCTGCATCTAACGATGTCGACGGAGTACAGTTTCCCCGAGGCGAGCAGGGCGAGTGTGGGCGGGGAGTTGAGGCAGGCAGGCAGGCAGGCTGGGGGTGTGGGCGGGGAGCGAGGCAGGCAGGCAGGCTGGGGAGAGGAGATCAGTCCACGTTATGTCACTAAGCGCCTTACTCCCCAGGCCAGCCTGCACGCCAACCTAATTTGATACACCAATCCCCTCCACGTCCTCCCTGTCGTGCCCTTCCCTCCCTCCCTCAACTAGCACGGACCCTGGCGACTGTGACGACCACCACCACCAGTCCAGTCCCTCCACGTCCTCCTGTCGTGCCCCTTCCCTCCGTCCCTCCACCAGCATGGAGCTTGGCGGTTGCGTCTCGCCCGCCAGTCCCTCTTCTCCTCCCCACACACACACACACACACACACCAGTAGGGACCACCGTGCCAGCAGGTTTCCACGGGTTACTTTCTGTCCACAATGTCATCAATTCCTCCAGCACTCAGGGGGTATTACCACAGCGCAAAGTATGACACGCTGCAAGGCGCCATAAGGCTGCGCTGGAGACGTGGGGGACTAACTCCAGGCTGGGAGGTGTGTGGGGTGTCACACCACGCAATATCAATTACACATCTTTAGGGTTCTGCTCTTACGAGTTTCTTCAAAGGTATGTGGGAGGCATTTCGCTCGAGCATCGACACCATTCTGTCTCACTCCAGGCAGAGTCGTAGCTACAAAAGCCCTCAAATTTTACAAGTCCCTAAAATCGCTACAACAGTACAAGTCTCCATTCATGATGAGTTGTGTCTGCAAATTATAGATGACATGTATAATGAAATACGCGTTCATGTTCGGCATCAAGTCAAGAGGGGGGGCACGTAGAGCGTCCCGTCTGCACTCAATGCACCGGAGAATCTGAAAATAATTTGCTTTGCCAATCCGCATCATTCATCGAGGAGCATATCCCACCCGGCTCCTGAGCCTGGGTGCTCTCCAGTGAGGGAAAGAGCTCAGGTACACAGAGCGTCAACTAACAAGCAATGCCACCGTTCACAATACTTCCTACCGCCCCTAGAAACCAGAGGGTTCGACAGTGTTGCTGGTGATGGGTGGTTGGGTGTGTCGCAGGAGGGTGGCTGGTGTACGTGGGTGGTGAGTGGTGCACGGAGGTGGTGGGTGGGTGGGTGGTGCAGGAGAGTAGTAGGTGTACGTGGTTGGTGCAGGAGGGTGGGAGATGTAGGTGGGTGGTGCAGGAGGGTGGGAGATGTAGGTGGGTGGTGCAGTAGGGTAGGTGGGCATTGCAGATAGCGGTGGCGAACGTTGCGGTACGGTGGATGGTTATGTAGGAAGGCTGAGGAAGATGCAGCGCCTCTACGAGTGAGGAAGAAGGAGAGGCAGGGTAAGGAGGAGGAGGAGGAAGAGAGACGCCGCTGGGAGGAGGTGGGACCGAGTGCCAAGGGAGGGTGGGCGTCACTCTCCTATCCCCTGAACTAAGAAGAAACAGACCCACGACCGTCCGTCATACCGGCCATAATGATCTGTCTCGTCTGGCCTTCCCTCCTTCCCTTCCTTTCCCCTCCCTTCCCTCCCCTCCCCTGCCCTCCTCTCTCTCTCTCTCTCTCTCTCTCTCTCTCTCTCCCGTAAACTATGACAAATATGAACCCCGAAATCCGGCTCGGAGAGGGGCAGGAGAGTCGATCGCGCCCAATGTAGCTCATTAAAATGCTTCCTGCAGAGGCAAGACGGCCCTAATTAACCTCCGTGGGGCCTGGGTCCCCGCTGCCCTCCCTCCCGCCCGGCGCACCTCCACGAACTGTCACAACAATCGGCTGAAAATTCGGGGAATCTCGCCGCGGCGGCGCCTCCATCACCCCGTCTTCTATCGCAAGACCTGGTTCGGTCACCTCGTTTTCTGTCACACGTGCTGGGTTGACCATCAACGACTAGGACTCGCTAATTCTCCTCTAGCGCTACCTCTCCGCCGCTATATGTTAGCTCAATGTCATTTGTCTGATTTGCTGATCTATGGAGGTCACGTGTAAGGAAACTCTTTTTAGATTTCTACGAGAGAGGGAGCTCCGTTTCAGACCAGAGAGAAAGAGGGAGAGAAATTCTACGAGAGAGGGAGCTCCGTTTCAGACCAGAGAGAAAGAGGGAGAGAAGGAACTTGACTCTATAGGGACAGAGCCCACAATTTTTTCCCCTTTCTAATAGGAATAACTCTCTATAAAAATATCTTCGGAACTTACTTAAAGGCATTACAGGTTAGATAAGCGACTGGCGATGGGTGAGAGAACAGAGCACGCGGTGATTCTGAACATTTCTTAAACGACCGAAATATCCGTAACTTTCTGCGCTAAACTCGAGTGAGGAGGAACTAATTCCAATTCGAAAACTTGTGAGAGGAGACGAAGAATTATGACATACGAGGCTCTGATCGTGCGAGAGAAGGGATGTTGTGATTAAAAAAAAAATCAATTGAAACTACGTACAAACTAATGTTGGCAGTTAATTACTATATTGTTAATGAGTATAATCTAAAGCATTTTCTACGGGAGACTAATCACCGCTCTTTCTGAGAGACAGGATCTATCATCAAAGGTATTTTATGACGTGACTGTAATCTCGTGGCGTGAAGGGAGGCAGTGACAGTAAACCTATGACAGAATACCATAAGGACTTGGACAGAGAGTGTGAGTGGGGGATGCGAGGAGTAATTATAACCTGGCATATATGTTGAGAATATCCAAGCCGCCCACACCACAGGTCACAGCCTGAGAGACGGCAGTTAATTGCCTCCTTCAGCCCCAGTTGCCGGGTAGGGATTATATCACCGTTTGAGGCCAAGGAAGATGCCGCTCTTGGCTTACTGTGTGTTCCTCTCTGGGCGTGACCCTTGGTAAAATCTCCAAACGTCAGTTTTTAGAATAAACTGTTAACACAGTAAATAGGGTAAATGGTTTAACAATATGCTGACTACTGTAGCAGCCTTTGATAAACACGGAGGGCGGGGGGTGGGGGTTTGGACACTGTAAACTGACTGTATACGTTTTGACACATGGTGTGGAGGACCGAGGCTTGACCGACCCTCCTCACCTGTTGCTAGCCACTACGTATAGCAACAACCAGTGTGACACAGCAGGTGGAGCAGAGCCCACCCACCCCTAGCTTAAGCTCGCCTCTCTCACACTGGTAAAAGTATACTGGACTTTTTGAGTTTCCTTCACCAAAACATAGATACTTTTCTTTTTCCTCTCAAATTACATTTGCATTCGACAATTAGATGATCATATTCCCTATTATTTACAAAATAACTCATTGTATATTACCAAAAATGTCTTTCCAACGAAGAACAGACACACACACATACATACATTAACTGCATATCCCGTATATATTTACACAGACAAGTGTGTGTATGATACAGCCAACACTAATGCATGGAAGAGCAGTTCGTGTGTATGGGAATGTATATTCAGACGAGAGAGCACGGCAAGACACACACACACACACACACACACACACACACACACACATGTACAACATGCAGCTCCCCAACTACACTGATCCGATTTTATCTGTACCGGGAACCCCGGCAAATGCATTGTGCACCCCATGCTCATCCTGTGAGCGGTAGCGCAAAAGGATTACAGGGGATACAAAGGATCTTCGTCAGACCCCAGGATGGCCTCCAGCCCTCAAGCAGCTGTCGTGACACAGCTGAAAAAAAAAAACACCGCATCTAACAACACACAGCATAGCCACATTTCCATTGACAACAGAAAGTCTTCTTACTGATTCACGAAACATTAAAGACATATCTTATATCAGGGTCAATGTATATAAACTGTAATGTGTACAGTGCACATGAAGTTACTACTTTAAGACTTATCAAGGAAACATATCCAGCTGGCTGAACACAAGGCAGATGCGGGCAATAAAACTAACACGTAATTTGAGACAAGCGAGGCTCGCCGAGGCGTTACCCAGTTGCATGCACGCTAAGCATGGCGTCTGTTGCCCAGCTCACACCACCGCTGGACCAGAACCCACTACCGTCAGACGAATGCTCGCAAGCGTTCGAGTGTTTCCGTAAAACACAGAGCATCACTGCCGGTCAAATGTTCTAAATGGGAGTGAAATATAGTTCACAAATTGTCTCCAGAGACACGCCCCTGTCAGGGACAAGACTCGATTATGCATGAGCGCCACCACTGATCCCTGATGGAGGGAGGGGTGGTGTCACATACCATCCTGCCACTAGACAGACTCAGCACACATGCCAGGCTGCTGCTGGTGTGTGATATACCTACTGCACCATCGCCTCCACGAGACCCCATCCGCTTGGAGACCCGTGACCACACCACTCTACTGCCCGACACTCCCAACACTTGTCCCGTCTCAAATCTCCGCCACACAAATATGCTCTCTCCAGATGCCTTTCCCTGCATAGGCCAGATTGATGACATTTCTAAAGACTTACGAGTTCTCCAGGTTATATATACAAGACTGCACTATGATATATATATATATATATATATATATATATATATATATGCAGAACCTTCACTTCACCGTGAAGAAAAAATCCACATTCACCATTTCATTTTCTTTTTCCAGTATGGTGAATATGGATATATATATATATATATATATATATATATATATTTATATATATATATATATATATATATATATATATATATATATATATATATATATATATATATATGTATGAAAGAGATTAGTGGGATAATGTTAATCATGCTACCGCAAGCGGAAACCTTGCGAATAGTGCAGCGAAATAGTGATTTGGCCCAGAGTGGCCAGCAGGCGTCCCAGACCACTGGCATTCGTCTTGTGGAGGCCTGAGGCTACTGCCATACTGGATATCATTAAGCCCTTCTAAAGACGTTACCGCTTCTTCTAGGACTGAGGCTGGTATTAAACTCAGACTTGCCTGTCACCCATACATCATAATCCAGAAACCATCTCGTCTGTTTTGGCACCTCTCCACTCCCACCTGTCATAGCAGTACTCACTTTGACAGTTGTTAAGATCCTCCGTGTCTGTTTCTGCCTTCGTTTATATTTTTACCAAGGCCTGACGCGGTTAAGGGAAGTGCGGAAGTTAAAGGTACAGTTAGAAGTGATGAATTGAGGCGTTGACGTGTCGGCGCCGAGAATCCCAGGAAGAAGGAGCGGGAAGAGGGAGGAAGTCTAGGGCTAAACAAGTTATCAGAACCACCCGTATTGTGGTCTGAAGAACGAGTCCAGGTTTTTCTGAACGTTGAAATAGTATCATATTTTATATATAACCTGACCATTAAAGAAACTCATAACTTTTCAGCTAGATCTATCTATCTATCTATATACACCTTTCATATACTATCCTGTCATGTCCTTCTTCTGAAATGAGGAAGTGAATGTGAATCAGAACCAAGTAACGCAGCCACGGTAATCCTTTCTTTAGTCTTCTAGTCAAAAGCGAGACTTGAAATTGTTCCCATGCAGGGTAGAAAATAAAAACAAAAAGAACTTACCATCCAGCACCTTTTTTTTCTTTCGATATACTGAACATTGACCGATGAAAGGATCTAATCCTATTCAATAACAGTTAGCTTCGTGGAAACAACATCCAACTTTATATTTGGAACTGGAAGCGAGTATCTTCATTTAAGTCAAGCTCTAAAGAAGATTAAATGTTTACATTAAGCTTTGGGGACACATCTTCTGTAAGATAAAATACAGTCCCAAAACCCAGTAATGGTATCAGATTTTCAAGCTCAACAAACTGTTTATTTTCAGTATTGGGAAACTCCAAACAGATTGATTTCTTACTCACATTAGTGATATTAGTAACTGGTTGATTTGACTTCACAGTTTCTTATTTCATCGTTACGACCATAATAAACAACTATGGAAAGCATTATCACATCTAGAAAGCACCTCATGTTTATAATGAATATCGCACTGATATCTACATTCATGTTTACCGAATATCATTACACCCTTTTGCTTTTTTTACAAACAAATGTTCAGTACATTATTTACTTAGTTCCTTACAAATCTACAGTCCCTCAAAGTGCCTCCGTCTTCGAGTACAAATGTTCAATGGAAATTTACATGATTTTGATCGTTTGCAACAGTAAGGAGGACAGACTCCCACAAGCAGGTTCTCTTCAGGGCTTTCCTTCACCTGAGACGAACACGAGTCAGATCTCACACAGAAACCAACATCCCATCTCGGACGCATGACGAAATACTCTCATCTGTGAATCATATTTACAGGAAAGACTTTTGTTACTGATTCACTTTGAGGTTAAGTGCTTCCGTCTGTGAGTCAAAGTCTCCCGTAACAGAGCCGTTCACGAGAGTCCGCCGCTCCTCAGGGAAGTGGGTGCGTCATGCACCACCAGGACATCAGTGAGTCACAGTGCCCGTCTGTGGCTGCGTCTAGGTCACAGGTCACTGTGCTCAGGGCCAACCTCGTCACCAAGGATCAAAACCCTTCCATTAAGACGGGAGGAACAGTCAAACAGTCGTATTCTGGAGCGAGAGAAGAATACAGTGTGTACACATGATCTAACTCACAGATATTGTCTGATCAACTTTCTTAGTCAATCAACTGATGACAATGTAGTTCAACGATGTGCGTCGTGAATCCTGGCCATTAGAACGAAGTACGTTCTTTGGGGTGACCAGAAGGACTCCTTAAAGAGAGAGAGAGAGAGAGAGAGAGAGAGAGAGAGAGAGAATGCGGAAGGGGAGAGTAGACTGTTAGGGAGGAGACACGGAGGGAAGGACAGTAGAGGACCTCCCTATTCCCGTTGCGGTTGATCTAAGGAAGGTTGCCTCAAGGACGCTCCACAGTAAACAAAGCAGCAACATATAATCGGTTAAGGAGAGTCCGATATTCAGCTGAAATTTTGTCACGTATTCTTAGCCACAATACTGTGAATGGCAACTGCATTGGGCCACGAAGGTCATTGCAAGTCATACAGTAACACTTGTTTGACTGTGACGAAACGTTTAAGAAATCAACAAAACCGCTTCGTTTAAATCTGTAAACAATATTGATGACTAATTAGTCCCATCAGTCATCACTCGTGGTGTTAAACACTTCAATGAGTCTTCAGCCGTGCACCATCTTGCTTGGGTGACGGTGATGGAGGGGGGGGGGGGGAGAGCAGCCGCATCTGCACCACAACAGACGTGAGTCACGACCTGAGGCTCTACCTCATTCTGGGAGTCACCAGCACGCTCACTTGCTCCATCGACTGACTCTACAAACATTCATGTCTACACATATTTCAGGTCCGTTTCACAAATGTTTACGTCCAGAATGAAAAGTTTACTTCATCCATGAGCGGCTGAGTTTATTCATAGGAGGTTCTGTTTCATTTTGGAGTTGTATTTTATTCCCACAGTGACGGTCAACGCCTTCAACATTTACTCTGTCCAGTGTGTTTGTACTTGGAAAGATCTATGAGTCATTAACGATGGGGAAGAAAATGCTTCAGTTTTGTTGACTTACTTCACAATGAGTTCGCGGAAATGTTTGCGGCATCAGCAAGTACAGTAGAATGTCTCGCTCCATAGCGCTTAAGCTTATCTGTCAGTTTTCTTACTCAAAACTATATACTACAGAATAATCAGAAACGAGACGACTGTTTTTTTGACACAAAGGAATCTAACAAACGAGACCATTTCTTTGACACAAAGGAATCCAGCAAGCTTCTGATGACGCGATTCCCTTGTTGCCCGGCTTTCGGATGACCACTCCATCATGCAAGAGGTCTGCAGACAATGACGCCGTTCTGTAACCGACCCGGATAATGGGAATGGAATTGTATACTGCAGTGGAGGTTGCCGGGGCACAATAGCCGATGGTGACAATGGGACTTGGACGTGTCTGTTGACGGGAGCCGCTCGGGGGTGTGGTCGCGCCGATGTCGTTGTGGGAGCACGAGCCATGGTCACGTCACTGTCGTTGTGGCCAACAACCTGCAGATGACCGGGCAAGCACCAGTGCCTCTGGCCACTCTCCTCAGGCAGTACCATCTCTGGGACCTTCCTCCAGGAACTAGGTCTCGCATTTGCTTGGAACTGTAGAGTAACTGGTGCTTCTTGCTTGGTGGCATTCATAATATAGTTCTTACACGTGATCTCAAGCAGAGATATAATGTAACGTAGCCATTCAACGAGAGTGTGCGCTTCAACAAGTCAGGCTACAAATCAACCAACCTGGAAGAACTATTTTGGTAACATAAACAACTTCATCAAGCGCGTACTCATCATGATGGTGCACAATTTGCTCATGCTGTATATTTTGTTCTGACACACATTTTACAAGTAGGAAGTGCAGTCTGATACACTGCAATCTTTTTGTATTTTTCTTTTTATATTTCTTATATCTATAACCAATGAAGTCAGTTAGTAACTCACGAACTCTGACTAATTGATTCGATTTTAATCGTGAGCGAATACAAGCGCCTTGATGTTATATACGTTGAAAGAGGTTTACTTAGCCTTTGTAGCGAGACCTTGCCGTTGCATCCTGAACGTCACAACACCGTCACGTCAGAAAGAAACATTTTGAAAAGCCAGAATATATATATATCAAGGAAGCTGTAAATTTCTGTGGAAAAAAGATAGTGAACAGTTCATGTGCAAGAAGCTGTTGCAGATGTGTATGTGTGTGTGTGAATTTTGGCGGAACACAAGGATACATCACACATACACACGAAAAAACTACAAATACGTTCAAATACATGTACATAAACCCAGACTAACATACGCACAAATACAGGCAAACGTACTCACACTTAAGAACTATAGCACCATATACGACATATACGTTCGCAGTCCAGTTAGCAAATAACCTCAGGCTTGCAGCGTCATATATGGCGACCCACATTCCACGTTTAGCAACAGATCTGAAGGACATGACTGTCCAGATGATGGGAAGGAGTGTGCGGGAAGGATAGGAGTACACACGAGGTGGAGGGTTCCACAGAACGGGGAGGAATCCACAGAATGAGTGCACAGGATGGATAGGAGTCCACACAGCAGGGATAGGAATGGAAGACGTAGTCCCCGCTTCGTGCACCTTCCGTCAGTTGGAGAAGAAAAAAATCTCTCTTGTAACACCACCTTAGAAGTCTGACAAGCACATACTTATGGGACATTGATTGATACGCTTAAGAAGAAAACCATAAAGTTCGTTATCTTCGTAGCAAAACAGCTGCACAGACACTCGCGTCGTCGTGAAAGCTGCTGGAGACTGTGTTGACCGCGTACATTAACACAGCGCCCTGGGGGGGTGAGCACTTGCGGCGCACCACCGACTGGGGAGGCAGGTCAGTGCTGTACCGTAACCTGCCAATCAGACAAGCAAAAAACTCACAAATACCGTCTCGATTTTACTTTGCTTTATCTTTAGCTCTAATAAAGCATACCTGTTCACCTTTAACAGTCAGGTTTGCAAACAACTGAGGAACTGTAATCAACCTCTTGATTCTTTATCTTAAACTCCGTTTTCCTTTCATCTGGTACGTCCATGACTGGGGCATGTTTTTGCCCGTCTCGTGTCGATCACTACAAAGGAAAAGGCGATGATAGATTTTTCAGGTAGCGTGCGCATCGCCCCCTCACTTCATGTACTTAAATTCTCCGCACTAAAACAGAACTTCTCAGTCACTAAGGTACACAGGACATGGAGATCCAAGGATCCTGGATGGTAAAGAAGAATCCTACTGACTCCTACCATCGGAGGGAGAAAAATACCGTTGTGGAAAACTTCGAAAGCTTGATGAAGCTTCTTCATAACGACAGAAAACCAAGAACTGGTCAGCTTACTGTCGGCGTGACTGCAGCTCAGAAGCAACCCACCTCGAAAAATAGGAACAAACTAAAGAAATTAATTACTCTTCAGTTTCTCACGTCCAGGTGGACAGTACCAACAACATGAGCTGAGGAGCGGAAAGAAGAGGGAAACAAAAACTGGGCAGCAGATGTTGTGTTTCGCTACTGAGAAATCGACTCAAAATGGATTGGATTTCCATTCGGTGGAAACTATCAAGCTACTTGACATGTTAATCTGAATCATGCCTATGTTTGGCACACACACACACACACACACACACACACACACACACACACACACACATAAAACAAGTAATAAAACGGTGTTGACTACAGGTACATGTCAGAGTAGCCGGAATATCTTAGAACAGAGATAGCTGCACACGGTTAGTTTAGCCAAAGAGGAATATGTTGGACCTTCTTGGATGATGAGAATGAGCCACAAATCCCATGAGGGACTCCAACTCCTTTTGGATGCACCGACAAGAGCTAACCTGTAATTTACTATATCAAAATTGCCATCTTTCCTTTGAGAGATGTAAAGGGTAAATCAAGCAAGCTCGAACACAGCCGAGACATCTTAAACACCGGCCAGAAGTGAAAGTAGCCTATTCCCAAATGACTGTGACAAACAGACCTGACGACACACTCTTGCCACACCGTACGGGTGATGGTTTCTCATTCCTAATAAAGAGAATAATCTATGTTGGGTTTTACTATAATTTACATATTTCTGGGAAACCTTTCGACAAATTTATGATTCGCGTAAAAAGATTCAAGGAAGGTAAAGGGCTAAATGGTAATATATATATATATATATGTGTGTGTGTGTGTGTGTGTGTGTTATCCTCAACTTCCTCTGTTATTTTCAAACCAAATGAGTGTTACGTTATTCCAGTGACAAAACGCTTTAGACAAAGGATCATTATAATTTAGTCTGTAAAGAAAGAAACTAGCAACTAGATGTAAAGCCTGTATCAAGGATCAATTTAGGATGAATAGAATGTGGTTAAGGAGCAGGAGGAACGTAATATGATGAAAATATATTCCAGATAGAAATCCTCGGTTGATTCACGGACTCCTGAGCAAAGCGTCACTAACCTGGGAAGAATCACCATCAGTATCAGTATGGGCAACCCACACGATCCCTGCACAGCTAAACGGTCTAGGAGCCAGCTGGCCACGCGATCCGAGAAAGCACTCTAGGAGCCACTTCGATGGACCTGAGATGTGGTCTGACCCAATCGGCTCATAACACTGGAACATTATGAGGTTGATGCAGAAACTTGCTGCAATACTAGAAGTAAAAGAATAAATCAAAAGGATAGATTTATACAACGAATCTCGAATAGGGAAGTATATTTAGATACAGGAAATCGAGACGTCAGTACTGGTTGCTTTAAAAGTAGGAGACCTCCCCAGCAGAGTTTCTGGGGGCGTGGTTTTATTTATGTAGGACCCCCAGCGGAGTTCCTAGTAGGGAGGGGTATACACACTTGAGCAGGACCACACAGACCATGACAGGGATCATCCAATTAGGCCACTTACGACCAGCCAAGTGTCTAGGATGCCCGAGTGCGTGTGACATCGCCTCTGGTAGTTCCATGCAGAAAGAAGTTGCTAAAGTTGATTTTTCTTTTCAAATAAGACATCCGAATAAAAGGAGTGACTGGCTATCCTATTTATCCAACATATAAGGAGAGTGGTTCTCCTCGAACAAGAAAAACAAGGGGCGTGGACATAAAACTTTAAGACAGCAAAAATAGCTTAAAACGAATTAAAGAAAAACCTTCTAAAATCTACATATTTCAAGCTAACGACCAAACTCCAAATATTGGCCCACACATCTTGACGGACACTGACCCAGACAAATAGGACTGGTGAAAGCAGGAGCAGTAAGGCATCCCTAACGACACGAAAAATGTCGATCGATCAATGAGAGTAAAGCCTTGTCAGCGCAAGGATATACAGCCACATATGGGTCAGGGAACTCAAAGAACAGTGTCCTGGGGACTCCTCCGGGAGTCAGATCTTCCCCGGGTAACCCCCTCGCACAACAAGGGAATGCTCTCGGAAAAAACCGCGAATGACTTGTTTTAAGCTGAACCGGACAACAAACCTCTCGTGAATATTCAGTCCCTTTAGTCTAAACATCTTCATTTAGTGAACATGGACGACGCTAAGTGTTATATTAGATTCCCAACTGTTGTGCTCATCATGAGAGACTGGCTCCCACATGCTAACACATAAAGTAAACATTATTGTTTCAGTGTCATGTTGGGACTTTTCCAGGACTTTCCATCACAGCTTTTTACCATCTTTAATATCCGTATATATATATATATATATATATATATGGAGCTGGTGTCAGAGTCTGCAGGAGTGTGTTAAGGATAAAGGTGAGAGAAAATGTAAACAAGTAGATGTAGAGGGAAGGAGAACAGAAGGTGTGCGTGTAGATTGGGACGGGAGGACCTGAAGGATGTGGAGCGCTTTGCAGTTCAGTCAGTTAGATTCTAAATACTGTGAATGGATTCAAACTCCCTGTTTTTGCAGGCGTCATAAGTAATCGGGAGAAAGCTGACACCTTTACCTTACCGCACTCATTTTCTTGGGTACATCCGCTCCAACTTTTTATGAGAGTAGACCTTTAATAATGGGTCGCAAGAGTAGGAAAATATGGACAAACTGAAGCTGATCTCACCCGTGGGGAAACTACCCCATCCTTGTGCCTCAGCTTCCAGGTTTAGTGGCACAGTCGAGAGTGAAGACCTGCTT
The DNA here is from genome assembly GCA_038088735.1 of Panulirus argus. Taxonomy (NCBI): domain Eukaryota; kingdom Metazoa; phylum Arthropoda; class Malacostraca; order Decapoda; family Palinuridae; genus Panulirus; species Panulirus argus. The sequence goes on from JAYMFT010395630.1 coordinate 18,312, forward strand.
TGGCAGGGCTTCGGGGATCGCACATTCTGGCATGTCAGGTGCCACTGTACCCGACTCATGACGACACCGACCCGAAGAAGGGGGTGCCAGCGTACCCGAATCGTGACAGCGACCCGGTTAGAGGGTGGCAGTGTGCTTCACTCATTACAAAATGACCGGCACTCTTGGGTTCTTGATTTTGTGTCATAACGTTTAAACTTCTTAATATAAACACAGAGGAGATGAGAGCTAGTTGTTAATTTACTTTACGGACTGAGGAGCAGAATTATGGCTTTTCCTTACATCCAGCTGGTAACAAAGAAGCCACAAGGAGGCGAGGTAACACGGCAAGGTGAACGTGCAACAGTGAAGGGAGACGCCTTGGGTCCTTCAACCACGTAGCGGAGGACGCTGCCCACACACGGGTGTGCTCACCCTCCTCATCTCTCACGTCAGTCATGGCGCTAATAGACTCCCACTTTTAAAATAAATATAAGTTTTGGGGAGTTTTCAATATAGGTGGAAAATCTTCAGGAAACTCTTTTCGCCCTGGAACAGTGCTTATGATTATCACGAGTAAAGCTATAGGATAACGAGTCCACGTGCACTGCTCAATTCGTTCAGGCTACACAGATTTTAAAATAAGTATAATCAGTCACATCTGAATTGATCGCCTGTATCTTTGCGAGGATGGCAATATGACTTACATAATAGGGACGGGATCTCTTAATATCGTGTGCTGTGTTTTCATTTATTCATCCTTTTGCTGATATTCATCATAATAAGCCCAGGTCTGCCCGCTGACAATCCCTGGTGCAATATGACCATTGTCGCTGGGTCTTCGACCTTGAAGGAGTGGAGGGAGTCACCATATACAGGGTTTGGGAAGAATTTGTGTGGGTAACAGTGCATCAGAATAAATGCCAAAGCAAACGATATACAAGTAGATAGGAAATATAGTATATATATATATATATATATATATATATATATTATTCCTTGGGATAGGGGAGAAAGAATACTTCCCACGTATTCC
>JAYMFT010395640.1:0-19325 GCA_038088735.1 Panulirus argus
ATATATATATATATATATATATACGTGTGTGTGTGTGTGTGTGTGTGGCGGGGAGGATGAAATGGTTTGGGAGATGGTCGTGGGAGAATGGGAGACGACATATGGGAGTGAAGGCCCAGGACGGAGGCAGCTGCAGGGGATGGGGCGGGTCGAACCATGTCACATGCGACAAACAACAAGAAAAGTCAACATTTTATTGCCAAACGTTTGATGTCTTTGTGTCTCTCTATACAATGTATGCTTTATCCAGCTTTTGCTGGAGTGATTCCTTTTTTCATGCACTTCTCACGAACTCTGAATTATGTAACCTTCATTCTTTTGTTTTTGTTATTTGATATCTAATGTACCCTTCCCTGGGCAGTGCCCTGTTGTTATTGTGTCTGCTAGTAAATAAATGGCGATTCTGGTCAGTCCCGATGAACCCGTGTATCAGACGCTATCCCCAAAACGAGTCAACGACGAGACCAACTGCTGGTTCTTGGTAACTTATCACCAGCTGTTTAGCAGTTGACGGCATACACCACGAGCACCCAACCCTTCCGTTGTGACCTTACAACCCTCAATCCAGGCCCCTGAAGGGTATCGCCTGCTATAGCTTCTGGCCCTAAGACTTTAGCACCACATAAGTCTTCTTGCCAAGGAGCCTCAGCGCCAGAGTGGTCTGTTGGCCCGTCAGTCCCTTGCAGTTGTACAGCCGTTTCCGAACACCATCCTCAGGAACTGGTGTACGAGACGTCGAAATTTGCTTCTACTCGGTAAAATGAGAGAGAGAGAGAGAGAGAGAGAGAGAGAGAGAGCGGGGGGGGGGGAAGTGAGGACCGAGAGTCCATTACGGCGGGTGATTTGTACTCATCAGTCCCACTTGTTTACTCCACTCTCAACCCTCCCATTGAAGCTGCTGGTGGGGGGAGGGGGGGGGGATAAGTCCTTGTGCCCCTACCGGGGGTACCTGGCCTCCCTTGTCTGCACCCTTCATCCTGGGAAGTACCTGACCTCTGTTTAAACTCTTCTTCCTGGGAGGTACCTAACCTCTCATGTTTACATCCTCCCTCCTGGAAGGTACCTCTCCTTTCCAGTCCGTGTCACTCTCTTGGGGGTATCTCCCCTTCCCCTTGTCCATACACCCTCTTGACCATAGCTCACACCCTCAAAACGCTCAGTCTCACAGAGGTACATTTCCTGACACCCACCCTCTGTGAGGTACATCGTCTTCCCACACTCAACTCCTGACGGGACGCTGTCCTCCCACAGCAACTCTCCTGGTGGTGCCCAGTCTCCCCAGACTCACCTTCCTTGATGAACGCCATTACTCTATACACACCCTTCTGAAGCTACTGCGTCTCTCCATCTACCTCTTGAAGGCAGTCCTCCAGTTAGAACTCGCCCTCCTGAAAGTATGCATTCTCCTCATCCTCATCCTCATAGGGGCATATTTTCCCCTCACATTTACCCTCTTCACAGCTCTATATTACCCTTCATTATCTTCGCTAATGAATCACATTCTTTTAACAAACCAGTGAACTGCAGTATGCCCCTTAAACTGTTTCTTATTCATTAGGGTGAACACATAAGAAAAGAAACACATTCGTTAAACTGGATTTTGAAAAGTTAACCATCAGTGGGATACAGCTTCGTACTCCTTAAAGAGCTGGCACGGTGTTTTTATGGAATTAAATAAGAGCAGCTGAGTGTTTCCATATGGAGAACAAGATACGAAACAATAACGTCGACTGGAATAACCTGGCCAGAGTCCTGCCTGCCTGCCTCCTCACTAGAGCACAACCTGAAAATAGCCTGTGCTGTTTCAGCATTTGCTGGCAACACCGGCTCATCACATTTGGCGGCAGGTGGCTCTAAAATTTCCTCCTCGTCCCGCAAGAGTTCCATTATCTGGTGCATTTTATGTCTGGAATGCAGAGGCAGGTGAAATATGGGTAATAATTACTCCTTCAGCGTATTTCCCCTCGGCATACAACCAACGCCTCACATTTAAGAACGTTCCATAACTCGGGGTGGCGGCAGAGAATGGAAACTCACTTCTACCAGGCTGGAAGAGGAATATGTGGGGGTAAGTTTCCAGCAGGTACACTCTGTTCTGCTCTCCTGGAAAAACTGTTGGCAGCTCCTCTCAGGAGAGAGAGTAAGTAATATTGCACTGTGGTGGAGAGGGAAATTGAGAGAAAGAGAGAGGGAGAAAGAGAGAGGGAGAGATGGCTTTATGAGTGAGTTAAGACACGCAGTACGAGCGTTGAGACAGACTGGATAGAAAAATGGGAAAGAAAATGGCATGGTAGACGTGAGGGGAGAGAAGAGAGAGATGGAACTTGAACGAGAATGCACAAGAACTTGAAGGAAGAGAAATAGAGAGACTCAGAATGAGGGAAGGAAAAGAATAAAACTAGAAAGAGATAAAAGAAGTAATAACTGGTTGAACCGTATTTATATAGATAAGCAAGTAGGGAGAGTGAAGATGTGGAATCATAATTCTGTACCACCAACAACCACACACACACATTCATACATATATACAAAAACAAGCAATTAAACAAGCAAGCATAAACAAACACATACCTAGACAAACATACTTGAGCAGCCTTCCTCCTCCTCCTCCTCCTCCTCCTCTTATTCCTCCCCTTCCCTCTGCTCTTTCTTCTCCTCCTCTTCCTCCTCTCTCTCTTCATCCCCCTGCCTATCTTATTCACTGTCCTGCTAGCTCCCTCCTGCAGCATTCTGGCAATATATACACCCAGATATATTTGCTCCGCTGGACCGTCCTCACTTCACCCTAATAAAGCTACCGAGCGCACACCTTCTCCTGTCTGTTTTGGCCACATCTTTTCCCCACGGGGCTTCAACGGGAGTTCTGTTATCTACTGTTTTAGAGGGGATTTCACCTAATGTTGGGAGGGGTTCTTTTGTATACCGTTCAGTTCTGTTGGATTATGTTTAATAGAGGTTTTCTTGTCTATCGCTGAACAGGGTTTTTCATTTATCTGTCGCTTTACAGAAGATTTCAGTTATGTACCGTTCCGTTCAAAATATGCTCTGACGTCAGTCACTGTACAACAGTGATTTCTGCCGTTTAACAGGGATTTTGCCCACCGTTTACCTCTGGGGGTTCTGTGTGCCGTTTAAAAATGAGATTTTCTTTCTCGTTTCTCAGTGTTTCTCTATATGCATAATCTTAGCAGATGCGTTTAACAGAGTATTTACTTGGAAACTTCCCGCACGAGTCTCTATTTACAGTGAACAGTGGAGAGGGTTCATTTACAGTGGCATTTATTTGCTAATTCATGTAAATTCATGTAAATTTCTATTTGCCATAGACAGTATATGGTGTCTCGTATTTGTCTCTCTGAAACTGTAGTTGCAGGTCATTCAATCTTCCGTCCACTGGAGAAAGCTTTCCTGTCTTGATCAATTCGCTCCTCTGTATACCACATGATAGTGGTCCTTCCGTGTGCCTTTCAACAGAGACTGTATATCCTCTACCGTTCATCATGGTCTTTCTATCTGTTTATCAGATTTCAGTCTCTGTACCGGGCAACAGAAGTCGGCCTCCCGTATCGTTTAACGGGGATTTCCTGTTAAGCCGTTAGGCCATTGGCTTCTATTGATCCTCAGCCGTCATCCAAATCCCATTACATAATCAGAAGTCTTCCTGCTGCATAATTTAGCATTATCTTCTCCCCCCACTTTCATAATCCTTTAGAACACGGTACATTACTATCACTCGCTGAAAAATCCCATAATTGCATCGCATTATAGTCTATCTTCGCATTTACCCTTCCTCCCAGAGTTGCAAAATATATCCACTCTTTTTATTTGAGTTTTCATCACGTTTTCTCCTTACGTAAATGTTTTTGTAGATTTCCATTTTCTCTTTGTCGTACGTTCTTGTTTAATTTGTTCATCTGTTAATGATTCTTTCGTTCTAGCGTAAACGCAGATGCCAAGAACGAGGAAGCTGCTCCGGTCTGAGTCACCTCGAAAAAGGTACGATTGTCTTAAGGGTATTATGGAGTGGTGAGAGAGCAGCAGACTCCAGTATGAGGCTCCAGCATTTCCTAAGCGAGGAATATTATGGACATTTCCTTTTCCTAGAGGTCCATTAGCCGCCACAAATGGGGTATAAGTGCCGTGGTAAAATTCGCATACAAACCTAACCTACTTGATCCTTTTTAATGGCCTCTATACATTTCCCTTTTCACCTTCCTTACTCTCGTCCCTTTAAAACTTGGCCGTCTTATTACTTCATCCTCAATTTATAACTGTCTGTTCGTTCATGATAAAAGTCTGTGTTTTCTCCTATTTTTTTCTTAACCTCAACAACCTTTAACTCTTGTCTTTTATTTCCACAATCTCTATTTCTTCCCCTTAACCCCATAACCTCTTGCTCTGCAAACTATCTTCGCGATCTCTCCCTCTTCCCACAATCTCCACAAATGCGTATCCTTCCATGACCTCTCCTGTGACCCTTGGCTTCTATTATTCTCCCAATAATGCCACCCCTTTCCATTTTTCTCCCCCTCCCCACTATCCTCCTCCCCCAGGCCCTCATCCTCTCCCTTCCCTCTCCCTCGTATCCCAGATAATGAGAGCGTGTGTCTTCAGGCACTGCTCTCTCGTGGGTCATTACCCTTTTACTGTCTCCTGCCGAGGAAGTCCTCCGCGGCAGCAGCAACGACGACCACCCGCAGGAGACCTTGCAAGGTTCTTGTCATCTAACGAGGCCTAGAGAGTTTTAGAAGGTAGAAGACATAAAATAAATGACCCTCAAACTACAACAATCGCTCCGGTCGACCTTCAAAACCTGGCAGGTCGCGGCCTCGACCTTTGGTCACATGTGGAGGCGAGTTATAAGGGCCCACAGGATCTGGTCGACAGCATTCGTGTTGGAGAGGATGGAGCCTGACTCGTCATGTCGGAACGAGTGTCTCATCAATCGAGGACATTCGAAACTCAAAGATGATGAGGAAGAGTTTTGTAACACGTGAAGGAGACGGCTACCAATATGTTGATAGTCATGACGAGGATGAATAATGTTAAAAACAAACATAACCACCTCAATATGAGGACGACTGAAGAGGAGGCATCATTCTCATGTCCTCCAGGATGAGGTATAAAAGACTCCCTTACCCTATTTCTCTCACCATGAGTCTAGGTGAGTCTACTATTCAGTCTTGAATTATCACACTCACCACGGAGGAGAAGAAATGGGTTTTACCACAGACAAGAACAGCTGTCGCAACCATAGAAGTCCATCCTCTACACACACACACACTCCATCACCATCACCGATCGTCCGTGTGAGGCCCTGTTGAGTCTGTCCCGGGCAGGTGTGGTGAGGCCACAGACACCACGCACACCACCTGGCCTGCGCAGGGAAGGGGGAAGCCACAGACACCACACACTCCACTTCACTTCTCCTCGATTGCTTCCATTGATTTCCTCTTGTCCTCCTGAGGCTGACATCCCGCCCTGCTGTTTTACTGGCTCGTGAAAATAATCTTTTATAGCTAATTTTAACCGACGATTCGTAAACTTGAGGAGGTGATTAATTCATCTATTTTGGCTAAGACCTTTTGCGTTAAAAGAGGTACGAGATAATGGTACAGCAGTTTGAAGTCTGGCATTTCTTGCGCCAAGTCCCGAGCGACAGAGTCTTGCACAGACACTAAGAAACGAATGTTTAGACAAGTTGTTATGAAATTTCTTATATTCATTAACCAATTGCATATGCAGTTATATACAATTATATGTGTAAAATCCATGCTTCATTCAGATGTACTCACATTTCCTAAACATCATCCTATACAAACTGCTAAAGTTAAATGACATCATATATGTAACGGGACATCTGATGTGATCAGTGACCCTTTTTCTACATCTGAAAATTTCAGATGTGTGTTCAAAATCCATTCGCTTTCCATAGTTTCCCAGACCAATTTGTATGGGAGATTTTTTCATAGATATCTCCAGGGTTTCAGAAGGAACATGAACAGGCACAAGACTAACATACGGAAAGTAGCGAATATATTTAGTGTACAGAATATCTTTTGTGGACTTCAGTCCTGCGGTGCTGACGTCCCCAGTCCCAACCCTTCAGGCTGTCAGACGGGAAGATGTCCCCAATTCCCCGGGGCAGACTTGCTACCCGCCGTTACAAAATGGTTGCACGAAATGGGAAACTGGATCACTTTTGTGATGTGATTGTGGAAGAAAGGGAACGGCAGACAGACATCAGATAAGCAAGAAGGGAGGATGGGAAACTGAAAGTGAAAATGGACCGGGGAAGGAGAGGACAGGGAGAAATCGAGAGAAAGGTTTGTTGGAGGGAGAAAGGAAAGTGGGAGAGAGACTTGTGGGGATGACTGTCGGAGAGAAAGAGGATTGGTGGAGAAGTAGTTGGAAAAGAATGTTGGATACACACAGGGAAGGATGAGTAGAGCGAAGTCGAAAAGGGACTGTTGGAGAGGCAAGGGAAAGGCAGGGGAGGGGACTGTTGGAGAAACAGGGGAACGTAAGAGGATCCCGAAGATGAGGAAAACTGTTGGAGAGGGAAAATGAGGATACCAAGAGTTTGCTGGAGACTGTGAGGGATAAGGGGTGTGAGTGAGCAAGTAGCACCCTTGGTGAGGGAGGTAGAGCTGCCAGTGTACACGTGGGATTAACTGCATCACTTGCCACATTAGCTGAACAGACTGGCCACCTGTTGCAGCTATAACCAATACACTAACGTAAGTTTATGTTAAGCGTAATTACTTCGCAAGTAATTATGAGGTTAAAATTATTTTTGTAATCAGGTTATTGGATGGTATCGGTTATCGGCCCTTCGTGGTCTGTTAAGTCAGAAAGATTTTCCTTTATGAGTGTCAGTTAAGTGCAACAGCGTCAGTGAAGCAGAACTGAACTCCCAGTGTCATCACACTCGTCAAGAGTCATCTGTCGTGTTTAGATAGTTGTGTTTGTGTTCTTTTGTGTAATCATCTATTTGCACTGTACGGAAGAGAGCTTTAAGCACTTGATTTACTGTTTGTCATTGACATTTGTGTGTTTAGGAGAGAAAGTCTTACTTTCGTGTTGCCCCATTTCCTAACCTTGTATATGTACCATGTCTTTAATGCTATATATGTACACACATACGCACACACACACATCCCAACCCACGCCAAGTGTGCGTTCGTGTGTGTGTGTGTGTGTGTGTGTGTGTTTGTGTACTGGGTAGCAGGCAATCACCGACCAGGGAGGTACTACCGCCTGGGCGTCGGGAAGGTAATGACAGCAGTGCACTGGGCTCGAAGCTGTCGTGTTTCCCTTTGTTCCTCGTGCACGTGGGCTGCTGGAAATCAGTCCACAAACACACACTTTTTCCCTCGTCAAACTTATTCCCTGACAGAACGCAATCCCCCCCCCACCCACCCACCCACACAGACACACACACACACACAACTTCTCTTTCTGAGTCTCAAATTTCATAATTTTGTTTCTTGAGAAGAGAGGATTCTGCCCACGTTTCTCTTGCTCGTCGTATGAGGAGGGTAGCAGGGAGAAAAGGGCTGCAGACCCTCCCTGCTTTGTATCATTACCTGCTGACCAACTGGGTCAGATGCATGAACCCAGAGATCCATCCTCAGAGGCTCAGGCTGGGGTGTCTGAACGGGACTGGTTGTAACCACGACGAGAAGAAGGAAGGGACAGGTCTTATGTCTTGATCAGAGAAGTCTGGATGCTGTGGCCTTAAGCATTCGGGGGAGAGGGAAAGGTGGAGGCGAATGTTGTGCATTGGATTGAGTGAATTTGATTGGTGTGGCAAACGCACACACTTCTATGCACACATGTATATATTTCTTTCTTTCATGTGTGTTTGTTATTTCCCATGATAGAGAGGCAGCGTCAAGAACCCATGAATGAGGCTCCTTCCTTTGCTTCTTCTTAGGAAAAGTAATGCAAGAGGGGAGGGTTTCCAACCCCTCCCCCACCCAAACTCCTCTGCTGACGTTCCCGCCCATCTTAGTCGCCATTTCTCAACTCAGAATTGGAAATTATTTCACTGAGGGTGAAAACGGATCGACAGAAACGAAAGCAGGATAGTGCAGAATAAACCAGGACACCCAGTGAAGTCAGAGATGGCTGGGGCGAAATGTGCAGCTGAGAGAGAGAGAGAGAGAGAGAGAGAGAGAGAGAGAGAGTAATTTCGGAAAGCTTGGCTTAATGAGCAAGGGATGAAGAGTAATTCCGAGCCGTGCACGAACTAGGGGAACACTACGACAGCAGAAAATGAAACAACCAAGCAATTAGGGGAAGCGAGACGAAGATATGAGAAGGGGGTCTGGTCCTGACAGTCTGACGCTGGGAGGTTGGCCAGAGGAGAATGTCCAAGCTGTGTCTTCCAGTCTCCATTTCTAAGTCTTATCAGTCTTGTGACTTATGCTTGAGGCTTATGCTATACCTCGAGCCACTCCTGAATGAAAGCACGCCAAGCAAAAAAAAAAAAAAAATAGAAGTCTCATTAAGACCAGCATGAAAACTTTAGAAATTCATACACAGGTTCTCTCCATTATTCTGTTTTTGCTTTTACTCTTGCCTCTCGTGTCTGTTTCATCCTACTTTATGTCCTTCTCCTTCCGACAAACGTTATTGGACGGGCGCTTCAGCAGCTTTCATCATGAGTACGTCTTAGTAGAAACTGATGCATTTAGTAAGAGCGTTTTTTGTCCATGTCTGTAATGGCGCTGTTTTCCATAGGTTCAGCGGCTGAGTTGCTTATTAAGGGATACCAGAGGCAGCGTTGGGTGAGGGTATGAGGAGTGGATGATACGCCTGTGGCCACCGAGCTGTAGGGTTGTCGGTCAACTGATTGTTGAGGCGGTTGAATAGAATTTATTGATCGTGTGCCGTCTAGGACGTGGGTCCTTTGTCCTTGATGGTGGGCTTTATTGCTGCGCTGCAATAGATCGCATATGGTCCGCTCCCTCCCTCTCTCCCTCCTCATTTTCCCTCCTACCCTCTTTCTTAATTCCCTCCCTCATTATCCTTCTTCCCCTCCTGAAGTAACGTAATCACGACCCAGCCTTCTGCCTACAGGGAGGGAGAGCTTTTAGACGTGGACGCCTCCCGGGCGGCCACGGCAGGTGTCACGTCTGGACCCCATACCTGTGCGTCTGTCGTTGTTATGATTACACCTCGTCATAAATTCATCGTAAATTCTGTCATTACGTAAAATCATCTGAGCTGCCTCTCCGAAGGAGTAATATGTAATGCCTTTTACACTATATTATTGTAGCATATCTGTACGAGCATGAGAATATACCTTATTAAATTTATGGGCAATTTTGTAGAAAGTTGTTTATGGTGTTATTTGAAGAGATGGTGTTTAAGGATAATGAGTACCTATTTATCATGTCACACCCAAGATTATCCACTGAAGGTTTCGTCTCCAAACTAGGTATGTCGTTCCCCCTGATTTTATTGTGGTGCAGAAGCGATGGTTGACTTTGATTGTTAGTTAAACTTCAGATTGCTGGCCAGACGAGATGTAAGTAAGACGTCTTCAAGAAGACCCTCCTCGCTAGAATCATTATAGTGACAAAATTCTTTTTGAACTTATAATAACACACTACTTTGTAGGCTGATCTTTTTAGGCGAAATATAAACAAGTAAGTTGAATTGTCGAAGTATGCAGGTAACGTGGAGCTAAGTATGGATGATTAATGGATCTAACTCCTTACAGACTTTTGGTTAAGATTTAATGTGAAAAGACAGAAAGATTTACAACTCTGATATACCAGAAGAATTCACAACTTCATTTCTGATAAGACTACTTGCAGAAGAACACACTTAGTCTTTACTATTACTACAGGTAGAAATGATTTTCATAATTGTATCGTGCATCAGCCTCCTAAGTGGGAAATATTACGTAGTTTTCATCACGATTAACATACTATTCCTTGTACAAGAAGAATGCCATGGGAACTTAAGAGTTCTGAAATTCAAGATCTTGTGTGTTCTGGGGGGAAAGGCGTGAACATTGCAAACATTCTTATGTATCTCCTGTCCTTAAAAACATAACAATGCAAGACCCAATGCCTCAAGTAAATGAGATCATCTCTTTTATATTCAGAGAAAATATATCTCACTTTTATATTACATAGAACTATCTATGTATAAGTCCATTATTCTGCTTGATTAATCTTCGAATGTGATGTAGAACATATAGAAAACAGATGAATTCTCTTTTTACAAACAGTTAAGTTCAGAGTGAAGCAGAAAAACACTTGCTCCTCATGTTATAGTTCTCATAAGTTTTAAGTAAATGCTGCTTGGTTCAGCAGTGAGCACAGTGAAGATGTTCCCTAATGCTGAAAACATGGTGTTGCAAGGGCCCAGGCTAGGGACACACTGGTTCCTTACAGTTGATGGTGATTGAGTGTTGTCAGGGCTCAGATCAGGAACAAACTGGTACCCTGCTACTGACGATGACCAGATGTTGTTAGGACCCAGACCAGGGAAACACTTGTCATCTACTGGATGGGATCAGGCTTTGTGGGGTCTCTGATCCCTTTTTATGTATGGTTTCTTACCCATCTTAACCTCTGCGAACCTATTCATGCGTTACCCAGTTGACAATATCAGCGGATTAATGTCCTCAGCTTTCCCATGAATGTTCTTTACCATAATTGCAGCGCGAATGTCAGGAGGAACCGGATTCTGGTGAATATAATTAGTGAGTTACTGAGGCAGAAAGGGTCACGTTCTCTGAATATAATGAAGAAGCAGCTGAGGCAGGGAGGGACTAGTTCTGGTGAATATGTTAAGTGAAGTACCAAAGCAGTAGGGACCAGATTCTGGTGAATATAATGAGCAAGATCCTCAGGTAGGAGGGACAAGATTCTCGTGAATATAGTGAAAAGGCATCAGGTTCTGGTGAATATTTTTGAGAGAAGTGCGCAGTCCTCTTATGCAGGCTGCAGCAGCAAGAGATGCTTTTGCTATGTCCTTCAGCAACGGACATACATCTCTCGTCCCACGTCCTGTGTTCTTAAGATCTGATCACCGGAACTGGATTTGCATAAGAGATATGCAATTTCCCGACCTTGATAGTGAGGGAGATCACTCATCCGGCGCTTCAGACGAGTAAACTTCTTTCATTATTCTGTCTCGTATACCACAGTTTTATTATCACTGCGGCGCCACCTTGTGTTGCTGTAAACTATGCTGGTTTCCGTGTTATCGTTTTTATTAGTGCGGGCGGGGTTGTGTGCTGCTGGTCCGCTTGTTGTGACAGTGTCTGATTCTGTTACTACCAGTGTGTGGTTGTCTACTGCTATCCTCATCAGTGTGGGGGTTCTGTCGACAGATGACACCACCAACTGTAAGGCTATACAGCTCAGTTAAGTTTGCTTGGCGCTCTTTCGTACAGTTATCATGCTGTTAACCCTACCACTGTGGCATCATCTACTTCCGTTATCATCATCATTATTGCAGGCTTGTCTACCGTTGTCATCATCAATGCGCATTCTGCCATCTGCTCCTGTTTCCTCTTCACCGTCAAAGGAAAAGGTTTGGCTTCTGCCTCCCTTGACTTCCAAGATTTGTCTCGGTGGAACATTTGCTCCCACCAGACTCAATAAACAAACTTCCCTCTTTCTTCTTTTCAACTAAACCAATTTTCTCCCTCGTTAGACTCGCGCTTCTGGGAATATCGTTAAGCATCTTTTTTTTTTTTTTTTGAATCCTGAAGACTTTCTACATACATTTCTGTTTTCTTTTTTTTTTCTCTCTCTCTCTTCTGTCTTGGCTGTTCTGGGTATGATATACACATTCGTTGCTGGTCTCTACTGCCTCCCCAATTCTCTTGCTGATTTCTCCTGCCTTTCTGCTGATTTCTATTGCCTCCCTAAGTCTTGCAGATCTCCACCGCCTCCCTTTGCATTCCTGATCTTCCATTTCATTGGAGTTTTTTTCCTCGCTTGGCGCATATTTCAATACTTCATCTCAGATTCATTCATTCTGACCACCATCCAGATCCATTAATTCTGCTCAAAAGCCCATTGCTTATTCCTTCCAAACCCACTTAATTCCTACTTTCAGAGCCATTAATCCTAACTATCATCATTCCTGGTAATCTCAGTAACACTCACCGAACCCAGTAAACCTACCCACAAGGCCTGGTAGCTATCCTCTAAACCTGTTAATCCCATGCACCAGGTCTGGTAATCTCATCTTCTAATCCCACGTACTAGCTATGGTAATCCCACCCTACAAACCTCCTAATCCTAGGTATGGTAATCGCATCCTACAGACCTGTTTATCTCTCCTTCTTAGGCAATTGATCCCGCCACCCAGACCCGTCACTCCCATCCATTTCCTCCATTACTCTCGCCTCCCAGACCCATCAGTCGAACTTCCTTGTTTTTACCTGATCCTCACCCTAGAAAATCCATTTCTCGTCGAAGCGTGTCTGAGAGAAGAGAGGCTCACTTTTTCATACTGCCAGGCTTCACCGATGAACTGGAAACTTGCTAGACTTAGAAAGCCATTCGTAGACTTACTCTTGTTAGTTCTCGACTGTGAAAGGCATTCAGATCTTCCTAGAATTAGTTTCGGTCTAAAGAATTCCTGTTAATCTAATAGACAATCGTTGGCTGTCTGATGGCACATCGGACAACCCTTATTCATGTTTACGGAGAACTGTTAGATGTGTTCTCACTCCATCGACGATGAACCTGTAGTGAGTTGAATGAGTCTCAAAATTCGTTCAACACGGCTTCATTGGATGAATGAATCTCAAGGTTCGTCTCACATGGACTGAATGTGCATAAAGAATCTCAGAGTTCGGTTCACAGAGACTTGTTGTGTGAATGAGTCTTAGGATTCGAGTCCGAGGATCTGATTCCGTAAACGAATCTCAGCTGTTGTTTCTAAGGGTTTGGTTTGATTTCGGAACGGTGCGTGGCATTCACGTTCCTTAGAACAGTTTCCCTGTTGAAGGAAGGGCAGCATAACATTAACTATTAGAACCTAACTAAAAGAAATAAACTGTGTTTAGGATCATTTCATCGGTAAACACACATGTGTAAGAAAATTACATAGAATATTAAGTGAATTGTTGTCAAGATGTGTATTGTTTCCAGGAAGTGTCAAAATGGCGCAAAAAAAAAAAAGGGAAAAATCTGTATCATTCGTCTTTGAGCAGGTAAAAAACTACCAGAAAAAACATTGCTTTCTGCAGCAGCAGAAAAAGGGAGAGAAAGAGAGAGAAAAAAAGAAAGGACAGCTTGTGTCGCCCAAGTGAACTCATCCACTACGAGACATTTCTTAGATGGCGTTCATAAAGAAGCAAAGCTGAGGGCATTCCAGACATGAAACTCGCAAAGAGAAGTTACGTCTTCCATGCAGAACGAATCAACAGAGAGTATTTTGCCAGGAGTGGTGAGGGAGGGGGAAAAGTGAGTGACTCTACACATGCCGTAGCTAACTGAACAGCGTCCTCCAGAGAAGTGAATAGTGAGGCAGTGAGAGTGAGTATTAGGTGGTGATAATGGCATGAGGTTTCGGGAAGGGGTTTTCCTGGATGATGAAGTGATTGTGGTACATGGCTCTTCTTTGGCTATGAAGTTTTGGGATGGCAGCAATGGATGACTTTTGGGCGTGGGTCGTGTGGAGGTGATGCGTTGGCGGTGGATGGTTGATTGTGGTTTATGGGACATATACAGTAAGGGTGTGTGTTGTTGATATTTTTAGCGGATCATGGTTAAAGGGGTCGTTTGGAGTGATATATGGTTGATAGTTGATTGTGCTTCAGAGGTCGTACGAGGCAACGGTCTTGTGATGGTTAGCTAAACAGCTGATGGATATATTGTTGGTTGATGAAGCTGTGGTTGGACACGTTTTGAGACAATGAGTGGCTGGTCTCACTAATAGGGTGCATCAAATAATGTTTTGAGTGCTTGAGGATTTAAGGACGCATATGTATCTCAGTGACGTTTTGATGGATTATGACGTTATGGGGGCTATGCGCGGGTGGGTAGATGGGCGAGTCCAGGACGAGATCTCTTGAGATGTATGTTGGGTGATTGGCTCGACGATTATGGGGTAAGTGTGATATGAGATGAAGGTGTAGGGTAGGCTAGTGGTCGATCATAGCACGTGAGTGTGTGAAACTATCGTCTGATGGTCGACTGGTAGATTACGGTACATGAACATGGTGGGGCTCTATAAGCGAAAAAATTTAAGAAATAATTGTATCCAAAGAGTACCTAAACCTTCCGTTTTAAAGCTACTGACTAAAAGTAGAAGTTATAGTATATTGCAATATGTTCAATGACGGATTATTGAGAAATTAGGTAACGAAAATATAAAACAGAATACAACTTACTTATGTTATACAGTTACCCCAATGAAGAAGACTTCCAGGGTGTGGTAAACAAAACACGAGAAGCTAAGCAGAAAGAACACAGAAACAAAAACACACACAAAAAAAAAAGAAAGAGAAAAGGAGACGTCTCTTTTAAAGTATCGCTTTCCTATTACAAGAGGGTCTGATCCCCTTCGACCTGGGTTTCCAATAATAAGCTGGGTCGACGTCAAAACATGTGATCCCCCGCTCGTATGTGTGCGAGACCCTAATACTTTATATGCTCATCCCGGACCTGGCCTCACACACAACGCTGAGCTTATCTCCCGGGAACCCTGGTTAGTTATATAATGACTGCCGCGTGTTTGTGCAGGAGTGTAATTTACCCATTAACCTATGACCTTTAAGAAGTACTTTTAGGAATGCGTAAGTGGAACAACAGTGTTTCCTGTGGGAGTATAGAGACCGACATCCCTTTGGACCCTGCTAATACGGAGCAGTTGACCTCGAACATCAACACGCTGACAAAGTTAAGGAGAACTGTAGTCTGTGGTCGGACTGAAAATAGCCACAGGCGCTACTAGAAATGTTAGAGTTGCAGTGGACTGGAAATAGATATAAGCCAATAAACGCTTTTTTTCGCGAATAGTGAGGCAGTAATCGGACTGGGATTTTATACGCTGGACATGCAATGTATCAGGGAGTGGATGGTTATCGCGGATTGATGTAGCACTGGTAACGTTGGTCTGGCAGCGTTTATTGGTTAGTTATCGAAGTAAGACCCGTGGGATGGTGTAGTTCAGTGAGAGCAGCTTCCAAAGTACCGGCGAGAAGAGTTGAGAGAACGGCAAAAATGGGATGCAGGTTAAAGAAAGTGTTTGGGGAAGAAGTCTGAGAATAATTTGAGAGTAATCACTGTGGTCTAGGTGGAATTAAGAATTAGACAAAATCATGAAGTATTTAAAAGAAAACTTCGAATAATTTGTTACTAAAGTGGTAATGGCAAATCAAGACACTGTTAAGGAATGGCTGGGAATAACCAGGTTAATATAGAAGTAATTTTAGCACGTACAGATTCAATGAGAGAATGGGGGCTGTTAACTTAGATGATTAATAACCACTGTGTACTAGTAATTAGCTACGACGTTAGAGAGTATTCAGGATCTACGAGCGTATAGTTGCAGCGTTATGAAGTACACAAAATGGTGTAGAAAGAAGGGAAGAAATGTCTGAAGAATAGTGCAGCTGACTCGGGAGCTGTCAGCAGGTTATGGAGGTGGCAAATGGTAGCGGGTGCCCGGTTTTACAGGTATTGAGTGAGACGTCATTTACCAAGCTTACTGCTGCAGCTCCGGGGAGGAAATACGTTTCCTGGATTCTTTTCCCCGATCTTCTTTTTCTTTTCAGAATAAGAGAGGTGACCAGGACTGGCAGGAGAGCTGGACCTGGAAGGTGATGAGGTCTGGAAAGAGAGGTAGACCTGGAGGGTGAGCGGGAATGAAAAGAGAGATGGACCTGGGTGATGACCAGGACTGGAAGGAAAGATGGGCTTGGGACGTGACTAGGATTGGAGGGAGAGTTGGACCTGGAAGGAGTCTTAAGAATGGAAAAGGAATAAACTCTTGGAAAATTGATTAAGGAAAGGAGGAGAACCGCATCTAAAGAGAGAAATGCAATAGAAGGATGGAAAGGTTTTCAAAGACAGTTGGGTATGAATGCATATACGTTTTAGGAGAGTCGTACGCTAAAAGAGTTAGAACAGAACTGGAGGGACAGGAAGATCTGAAATAACAGCCAGCAGGTGTGTTGAACATAGAGCCTGATGTGAATGTATAGGTCAGGGACGGGCGCCTTATGAGGTCTAGGAAGATTGTGTGAAACGAAAAAAAAGTGCTACCTGAAAGGAGGAGGAGGTGAATAAAACATAAGACTTCGGGTTGACCCTGGCCTCTGGAAGGAGAGTTAGATACTGTATCAAAATCAGACACAAGGGAAGAGCCAGGTGCGTGAGGGAATCCACGCCTGAGACGAACATATGGCCTGGCTGGAGAGTCATAAGTGGAAGGAGTGAGTAGGGATCTGGTTGGAAAGTTAAGCAAATCACTATATAATACCTGGAGGAAAGATTTGAGTCGAAGGATGAATTAAACATACAGTAAAAGTCAGACCAGTGATGATGTCGGGAGACTTGGACATCAGGTACACGGGGACAGTGCCAATAACAAATTGGCATTGTAACTGTTGGTCATAACGAAAGAAAGAAGGATCGAGATACAAGGGTGACAGAAGGAAGGGTGAGTGAAGGATAGGATATGAGAAAGGGGTGAAGGAGTATGGATGGTAAAAAAGATGTTGGGTGAAACCTGGTTTAAGTAAGGATAAAAGTGTATGGAAGGGAGAGGATGAATCCTATTGGCTGGAGCAAGCTTCAGGGAGCAAAATCCCAGGAAAGTTCTTAATCCGTGCATAAGAGTGGCGAGTCCCGCTAGGGTGTGTGAGAGGGAGCTGTGGGCGTCAGACGCTGACGCTGCTGACGTCGGCCGCCGCCCCGGCAACACCTGCTGCTGCCACAGCAAAGTGACGTCAGCGGCTGAAGCTAAGAAAAGAGGAAGAAAAAGGAAAAAGATCAGGTGCAAAAATCGTGCTTTCCAGTCTAATACTTGTTTGGGACGCATCACAAAGCTTTCCAGTAAAGTGCAAAAGTATTCTTGAAGTCTCCCGTTTTCCCCGGAGATATTGGATATAGCATTTAGACCAACATCTGGTGACTGCTCTCAGGAAATCTTTACCCTCCACTGAGCCTTGACTCGTGTTCTCATACACGTGTCAGCCGTTGCTAGGCTTTGCCTGGTGCTGTGAAACACAATTCCAAATATTTTTTCCTTTTAGAAATTTGTACGCAGTAAATAATTAAAAAAAAAAGATATAGCGCATGTTTGTCCTTAAGAGGAAAGTTGTGGAAAACTATTTTCCTTTTTCTCAAATATCAGGAAAAATGTTGCGGCTGTAAAACATTCTATTATTTAAGTTCTACTGAGGTGCAGTGGAGGAGGACGGGGGGTGAGGACAGGCCAAGGGAGCGGTGAGCATGAGGCAAGGCCAAGGGAGCGTGACGAAAGACGATGACCAAAAACGTGTATCTAAAGACACACACACACACGCATGAGGGGGAGTGTCCGTAAGTTCCCTCCAGCGGCTCAGGGCAACTCACTCCCTTTAAAGGACCTGCCCACAGCTCCAGCGTGACGCGTTCCCTCCCAGGACGCCCCACGTCACAGCGAAACCTACTCTTTTCCTAAGGACGCCCCAGGAAGTGAGTGTGATCAAACCCTTATGAGGACGCCCTGCAGACTTCACTCATTCCAATGCCTCACGGACGGCTGGGTCCTTGTAAGGACTGACTCCCTGTGTCTTAATGCACCTTAAAACATCATGTGTTCCAAAACGAGGTCTCTCAGGATGACCCATTTCCCAGGTGAGATGCTTCATGAACAAGGAGTGTCTCATTCGCTCTAAGAACACTTCCAGCTGTGATAAAACTATAATGAACTGGTTTTCTTCGCCTTAGAACGATTAATTTTCTGAGACATTAACCTCTGCTTCTGGCCTCAGGGCATGGTAATGCCATGCGAGTAAGTCTTGAAGGTTGTAACTCCCTGAATAAAATCCTGTCGGGTGATGCTTAGAGTGCTCGCTGGTAAATCGCAAATCAGAACCTCCGAGATTTTTGTCTTCTCATTTTCTTTGAGAGTCTTGAGGAGGTGTTTCCCTTAACAAGATTTGTTGTAGAGGAGGAGAGAAAAATAAAGTTGATGCTTAGGGAGAGAATAACAATAAAAGATACTAAATGAAAACGAATGAGGGAAGTAAAGCACTGAGAAGGAAATAAAAGAAAAAAAATCGTTAATAAACGTCGGGGTAGCAGATTTGAAAATCCTGTGAGGTAGAAATGACCTGAGTATTGACAATATAACACACAGCCGGGAGTAGGCTCCTGCTCGTAAGTCGTCACGCGTCACAAACCACACATATTACATCATCCCTGAGCACAGACACGGTGCATCTGTGTCATAAAAGAGGAGGAAAAAAAAAAAAGCCTTCAGAGATCATTTTGTCTCCACCACCTCTCTGCTCTACTCAAACCCCAAAGTGATATTTCTTTATTCCAGTGAGATAGAGACGTCCTCGACAGGTGTTGGCGACTACGCGACCCTGATCACACGTATGCAATACCATATCCATCTAAGGATCGTCCACATACAGTACTGATAGTCAGTATATGATCAGATCTAGAAAAGCAATCCCGTTCAGTATCTTCTAAAGTGTTAGACTAAACAAGCAAGAGAACTACAGGTTTTCTTAGATGTATTATAATCTGTGAGTGTCGCTCTGTGCACCAGTTGTTCCCTGTTGTCCTGCCCTTGGCCTATAACTGGCCCAGGTTAATAGAGCGTCTCCCTTCACCCCTCCTTCATCATCATAAAGTATAGACGGACAGTGTGATGGATGAGTTATGGAATAGAAGGCCAATAGCTGGCCCAGTCTAACGCCTTCCACCGCCTCTCTTTCATTTCCTTGTAAGCCTTGGATCTCGTCAGCTCGTTTAGGAGGACGTGCCTCACTTAATTATCTTATAAGAGGCCTCACTTTATCGAAAGCGTTGCACCTCGACTTATAAAACTTCAGCCATTACTTACGGCAACTTGATTCTGATGTCATTACCCTTGTAAGGCTGGTGGTTCGTGGGCATGTTGCCTGGGCAACACTCAAGTTCTTAAGTTAACTGGAAAAGTCTGAGGCATGTTCTGCAACTTTTATTCTACGTGATGTGAACGATGTTACTGCCCAGTACACATACACACGCACGCACACACACACACACACACATACATGATATATAAATATATATATATATATATATATATATATATATATATATATATATATATATATATATATATATATA
>JAYMFT010395651.1:0-19325 GCA_038088735.1 Panulirus argus
TATATATAAATATATGTATATTAAATATATATATATATATATATATATATATATATATATATATATATATCATTCTTTCATACTTGTTCACAGTTTCTCGCGTTAGCAAGGTACGCCAGGAACAGACGATGAAATGACCTCATTCGTTTCAAATTCCATTCCCCAGCAGTAATGTATAATGCATCGAAACAACTGCCCTTGAAACCATCAGGCCCCACTGACCTTTCTGCTTCATAGGCCCTCATGGCTCAGTCCACTAACAGCACGTCGAAGTTCCAAAGATAAGAAAATCATTTTCCTTTGATGACATTCTGAATTGTGAAGAAATTCCAGCTTCACATCTTTAATTATGTATTACCTCATGAAGCCACCGTAACGAATCTGACGTCGTACGAACGTCTGCAGCGCTTCTGGCAACTATCCTCGATTCCCTGGTCGTTCCAGGTCATCCTTCTGCCATACCATGACCTTCTTTAAGCCTCTTTACTCCTCCCATTCCTTACAGTTCCAATTTAGCGACGTAAAACTCAATTGAACTGCTTCACATTTTCCAGGGAGATCCAGACTACCCACAGCGATAGGAGGCACTCTTCAATTGTTTAGTGCTCTCCTTCACGATCGCCCCAGGCTTTTCTTAACTGTCCTGGTTCTCGTTAAGCATTCAAAGTGCTCCTTTGATGCTGCGGCGTCTCTTTAACATTGCAGACTTTTCCGAGTCGCCTCCCTCACACTCTCCCCAGCCACGTTCTCTTCGTACAGCAGTTCTTGGCTCCCTTTATATTCCCTGATTTCTCCGAAATTGTGGACTGGAACGGTATTAGACTGCGTTCCTTTCACGCCCAACTGAGAAGCCTCGTAGGACAACTTTTCATTAAACATTCAGTCTATTGGCTCTTTCCAGACGAAGTAACACATTACTGTTCCTTCAAGGAAGTCTTGGATTTCACTCTAGTATCTTAATATAAAGAACACTAATGCTACGACTACCGTATTTTCGTTTTACTGTTTTTCTTTTTTATAATGAATGGCCTACGCTCTCTCTTTCTCTCTCGCGCCGACGTTTCTTTTCGCCTCCTTCTTCTTCAATCTGCTGCTGCTGATGATCAGCTTGTCACTGTCTACTCTCCAGAGAATAAACAACTAGTCAATAATGTTCAGTGCTGGATGGAACACCACAGGTTCAGTCCAAACTTTGCCTGGTTGCGGGAGGATTCAAACTTGTACGTTTATCTAATGGATACTACGCGTTCTTAATTTCTTACCTCGCATGATCAATCACTCGACCTGAATTTTTTCTCTCTCTTCCTTTAGCATCCTGAAGTGGTGAGGATATTGCAATGTATACCTCACCTACTCAGAATTACACAGTTTCCTGTAATATGTAAGGAAAGTTATAACCTGTATCATGGTCACAACGTCAGCCGTTCCATCTCTTGAGTCACTGCTGCAAATATATCGTTTAGAAAACGTTAGCCAAGAAGTGTTAGTGCGATCCTCTTTCGTGATCTGAGGTGAAATCTGATTTTAGAAACCGAGTTGTCAGAAAATCGTCTTAACTGGAGTTCATGAGATCTTTTGGATAGATCTGGTGACGCTGACGGACGAGTTGTATCCGATTACTCTAACCACGAAAGACTCGGGCCAAACCCTGACGGTGGTATGATATATATATAACCCGGAGGGTTGGCTCAGCTGGTCTTTCAGGAGCATTTTCTTGTCTGGTGCTACATCGGCTTCCTGGGATGTATAGAGCTAACTCACTGGTGCAGATTATTGGCTTCCACTCTGCCTAACAAGTAAATTCTCTTTTTCATTTATATGGTAACTGACACGACACTGGCAGAGACGTGCACTAGTTATGGTTCCGTGGGTCTTTGTATGCCTGACCGTTAATGGCAGAAAGGTTCAGTAATGAGGGAAAGACGACAGAAGGAAGAGAATTCCACAGCTTCCCCTCCTTGGAGAAATAAGGAAGAATCATAACGTTAGGTCAATCCTCAAGTGGTGGGTTTCCATACAGAATCTAGGGGAAGGTATCAAAGTCATTGTGGCAGGGACAAACACGCAGACAGCCGAAGAGATCAGGGGGCGAAAATAATGCCTGTAAAATAAGGTAATGGCTGCAGCGTCATGGCGGACGGAAAGGGGATGGCTGAAGAGAGGTGATAGCTGGAGAATTGACAAAGGCAGAGGAGAGTTGATTGGGTTTTCCTAGATTCTACCCTGACTAGGTTTTTACTCGGAATGACCTGGTCATTCTTGTTCAGTTTATAACGTCTTGTTGGTCTGGTTTGTTGGCTTTCTTATCGCACAACTAACTTTTTGTTGATGTGTTTATCTAGTCCTCGTTATCCCAGTCGTAAAGTTTTCTGTTATAGTCATCTAGGTTTCTGGTTTCCTAAATAACCATTCTTCGATTCAACTTAACTTTTCATCTATCTAACTTCTTTTTTATTCCCATGAAGAACAAATTTTCTTTTTTATCTTATGATCTTCATTTTAACTCCGGATTCACAGGTTCCTAGAAACTCGTTTCTTATGGATACACTTTTCTCTGTACATTTTCCACATGTGATGTGATATGTTTACCTTTTTGCCTCATCACAACACTACAACCATCTCTTCACGCATAATCAGTCGATGCTAATGTTGACTTTGGACCCATCGACTACCACAGCATGCTAACCTCATCATCCATCCATTCACCAGTCGAAAAAAAAAAATATAAACACCTTTCTTCAGTCGTACATGATAATTCTATCACTATCACATGATGTCATATATGAATCTGAGCACATTCAGTAATCCTCACCATCCACTCCACACCTTATCCACATCACTCATCCCTCACCTGGCGGCAACATCCGACCCGTGCACTAATCACCATTTCATTAACATCGTCGCGTCAGGTAACCTGCTCAGAGTACCATGACCGTATTATCGCCAACCCTCCCCTGTGCCTTATATTTTCCATACGTGAACGCTGGTCGAACATTAAGTTCGGTGACACATGATGAATGGAAGACTGACGCTATCTCCCTATTCCTTTTTCATACCTAGCGTTAAGTTTTGCATAATTCCACTTTGCGTTTTCGTTAATGAATCCATCTTTTTCTTTTACTGCACGTGCAATAGTTTTAAAGCATTTGTTAATGATCCCAGGCAAGATTATTAGTGGAAATAAAGTCGAAAATTAATGGTCACAGATCTGTTATGAGGTTCATTGCACAACACCATTGAAATTAATTGTCACTGATAACGTACAACTTTCTGTATTGCCAGATAAAATCATTATCTAACGGACCCAGATGTGTTAATCGTAATCAAAGGCTAGAGTTGTTCATCAATCCACATGCAACCTGACCGCTGAAGTAGTATATATATGAGAGTTCAGTCAATAGGTATACTTATGTAGCACTGCTGTGAAGAATTTATAGACATACTGCTCGATTGTGTCGCAAAATATTATCGCTGGAAACTTAACACATGGCACCACCAAAATATTCAGGTAATTGCGATATACAGAGGCTATGGCAACCTATGTGGATGAGCGATTAAAAAAGAAAAACTTCGTAAGCATCATAAGACTCTTCATAAAGTTTAATCCAGTGAGCGCGACAGAGTGAACGTGGGTCAGGTGATTACTGAACACGGCGGAACGTAAAGTTGCGATCCTTGGATATGGTTGCCTCACCTTTTACTAGGTCATCATTATACGTTCAGCGTTCCTTCATCATTAGCCATTAGGAGAAAGTAAGAGGTTGTACTTTTGACTCTGCGGTTACGAAAATAAACGTCGAATTACTGGAATAGGGACAGTGGCGTGATTTGCCACGAGCAGACAATATAATGGCATTGTTACATCTCCCGAGGAAAGCTTAAGGATTTTGATAACGCTTGTCCCCGTTAAGCCAAGGCTATCTATTGCTCACGGTGAGATAAGCCGAGGCTGTTAATGAATACTCATTGGGTGACCTTAGGTTACATTTATTCTAAAGCATATTCCTTTATCCACGCCTCCTCAACAACTTTTGATTTTGTTGCCGGTGAAAGGGAGCCGTAGGCGGAAGAGTACTGACTGGCCCCTTCCATCATCCCGTCTCATTTAAAGCATATATTATAACCACATCTATCCTAGCTGTTACCTTGTAGGATGGGGGTAATAAATAGCAACCGCTCAGGGTACCTTTACCTCTCGACTTAGGGGCGCTAAAGTAGTGCCTGGAACCAGTAAAGCAAAACTACAGAAATAGTCTTAGCATCATATGCCCACATGTACACAAACATATGCTACTAATTTTCAATTCCTATTCACGTTCTTTTCCATCCCCCCGTTTACACATTTTACACCTTCAGATACGAATATGAGAGAGACCAACAAGACTTCTCACAATTTTCCGTAAGGGATGCGAAAAAGCTCCGGAATCCCGCTCAGTCAGTAGCATTACTGGCCCGTTCAAAGCCCCTCCAACAGACCCGACCCAATTTCCGCTCACATCACCAGCATTTGCGGTCTTTCTGCTATACTTTCCTCTGCTGAATACCATCTAGCTAGTATCTCTCAGTATTCTTTATTTCTTTTAGAGATCAACTCTTGAGTGATGTCATCGGAAATCCCTATCCCATATCAGATCAAAGACTGTACAACAAAGACAGGACAAACGGATTCTACCCTAAAGTAAAAAAAAAAAAAAATGTGATGCGAGTATGTGGCGCCATCTCGTTAGTTTTCAAAAAAGTTTTTGAGAAATGATGCAAGATACTTCCATATCTTACGGATGGTTGCCAAATAGTCACAGACTGACATGCCATTATAATGAGGTATATATTTTTGTTTGACAAAATCATATCTAAAAAAATAATTCGTAAATTTTCCGAAGGTTAACTTAAACGCTGTCATACACTTAAGATAAGCATAAACATATTATCTAATCTATTGACAGGAAATGAAATTGTTCTTCATTATCTACTCTTTTTATATTATGTAACAATGTTATTATCCAAATAAAGAATTTTCATTATCAGATAAGCAATGATTTTTTTTTTTATCCATTTCCATTTTCATGAACATTAATGATCTACCTTTAACATGAAACATTTTTCTAGATTAATTTTTTAATATATGTCTATATCTTAATACTGACATATGTTTTATCAAAGGTATAGGTAAGACAGATCAATACATTGTTTTATCATTGAAGGTATGAGACACTTCATATACAAGGACAATGGAAAATTCAAGACAAAGATATACATACATAATGTGGAAAATCATAACTAGGAATCAAGATATGAAATAACATTAAGAGAATCCTAGAATAAGCGTTCCCCAATAAACATATGAAAAATAATGATTCAACATAAGATAAAGAAAAAAATTCAAATAAGATACTACAAATTTAAGAAAGCCAAATATACAATTAATGAATATGCTAGGAAGAAAACAAAACATATTATACATTAAGAAAAAATAAAAATAAAATGAAACGGGCATATACAGTAGCTTGTCTAAAGTAAGACAAATGCACATAGTGTACATACCATAAACCTGTTGCCAATCCTTTTCTTTCAGACAAAATAGACCTATAACAAAAAAGAAAATATATATATATATATATATATGAGAAAAGTTGATCATTATTTTGCTTTTCTTAGCAACAAAATGAGAGGATAGTGCACTTTTTTCTTTTTCCTCTTATTTAGGAACTTTGCATGACAGTGCAGATGCATTAGTAGATATATATCAACAAGCTTTTCAAATATACCTTCACAGAGTTGTGATTTGTGAATTTCCTGTAACGTTATAGTATTCAACTTTGATTTTATTAACCTTTGACCATTTAACTCTTTGATATTTGCTATGAAAGGCATCAGTTTTGTTAATTATATTCACAATAATCGTATTTGGATAAAACAAATACTTTTTCGGTCCACTGTCATTTTCTTTCAAATAAATGTCATAAAATAAAGCACCATTGCCTCTTTCCTGTGTCAACTACTCTGCATTTTTCACAATCATGATATTTCTAAAGTTTTTGATAAACATACCCCGGCACATAGGTCAATTAATTTTGTAATACATGTGCCTGGGACAATTTCAAATTAACATCATCATCTTTAAGAGAAACATCATCCTCATATAGATTAAAATAGCAAAAATCTGAAATATCAGTGTCTTCTACTAAGGAAACATATTTCTTATAGGGATTATAACTTGAAAAAAAAAAAACGCCGAAATGTCAGGTGTAGCTGCTGCATTTTTGGCACTTTCGATGTGAGAGATATTGTCAATTATTCAAGCCATTTCATCTTCATAAAAAGGAACTATAGGCTGAATAGGAACTTCTATGGGCAATTGAACTGTAATCTTCATTGTACCTAAAAATGAAGTGGCATCATCTTTGCAATTGCTGCTCGTAGACTTATGCAGGATCTGACTTCCCTATCACACCCTTAACTGCACTTAGAAACTTGGGGCAGTGGAAGAAGTATTGTTCTCAACTGCATTTCTAAGGACACTGAAAAAGTTTTCAAGGTAATCTTGAGTGATTGTATTTGTTAAAATGTACTGGAAATCAAAGTTTTCATCTACATCAGTCCATAAAAGTTTTAAACTAGATATATTAAGGAGCCATCCACAGACACATGATGGATTTCCCTTTGATCCTACAAATTTGCATGAAAAAATATTTCACTGCCTCATCTTAAAAGGTAAAGTGATCACTGCCTGCACTAATTGCACATTTCTTCTCTTTATAGTGATTTCTTTTTACCACAATTAAATACATCAAACAACTGATCCATGTTGTTGATAAATTTAGCTGTGTAATTGGCTTCTTCTGGGAATTCTTTAAGGGGGCAGTAAGTCTGAGAGGCAACATTTTGTGAGGGGTAGGGCACGGCTGGCATACCCACAGGTTCGGGGTCATGTTCTATATTGATGACCTCAGATCCACCAACTCCTGTTCTAAGATCTGCTTTAAAATGATTATTGTATGACAATACAGTGCCACTATAGGGAAACATATTTTTCAAGTACTGTGTAGGTGCTGTACAGTATTTGAAACCGTATACTGCATACAGAATGTATATTATAACGCATTGTATATTAAATCACATTGACCAAACATACGAGTGCAATGTAGATTAACGATACATTATGTATATAATATCTACAGCATCTATTTTACATCAACAGCAAAGCTTTTTTCATACCTGTTATTTGAAGATTGGATTCAGATGAAAACTGTTGTACACTAAGACACCTGCAATCAGAGTAACAGTGAAAATCAATACAAAGTAATTCTAGTACAGCACATGTGTGATACTCGTGCGAACAAGAATATTGTGAATGGTCAGTTACTATGTATTGTTCTATACATGATGCTTTGGGAATTCTGAACCTGTTCTTGGTAATACCAAGTTAGGTTTCTCATTTCAATGGATATATTTAAAGCTACCCACCTACCTAGCCTATGTCTCTGCTTTATAAAAGACAAGATAACTTTCTGGTTCTTTCATAGATATGTGAACCTTGCCTGTTAATATCAAAGTGACCAGTCATCTTGGACATAATGAGTTAAAGTTTAACTTTCTATAATCGTCCTTATTTGTAATTTGTAGGTACACAGCAACAATCACGTACTTACCCTACCTTTCTCCTTCGGAAATTTATGATAAACTTACTCACGATGAGTTCGTTTTCGTCTTTTGCAGACACGACATGGATAACATCCAGCAGACATGCTGACACACAAACGTCGACACTGAATCTTCCAGCTAAAGAATTTTTTGCAGACGACAACAATTGGTATAGCCATCCAGTAGGTATGCACGCACTCGCCGTTTCCCGACTCGCCTATCTTTGCTGTATAGCCTTTGATATCAGACTATGGCCTTCACTAATGACTTAGAATAAACAGTCGTGTGGGTTACGTGTTGTGAAGAGTTGTGTGAGTTACACGGAGAAAGAGCATTTTATATGAATATCGGTAACTTGCGCGTATACGTGACAGAAGGAGGGAAAAAACTAGACCAGGAAGGAAAGTTTGATAGCCACTGCAGTACTGGTTCACTGTGCTGTTTACGCTGACACTACCAATGCCCTATCGATAGTACTACCTGCCGCCTACAAGCTCTTTAGATGGATCTGCAATTCATTCTCTCAGAATACCATAAAATTTAATCTATTAAAAACAAAAGAAAATCTGCATTACACAATCAGTTCACAATCAGCTGAACCTACCTCGAAGAAACTTGGGGTCCTGTTCATATGTCAAAATTTATTCTATTCTCAACAGTTGCTCTGATGATGGAGAGGACTTATGTAGGCTTTAGCTCTACATACTCAGTAGAATCGATACCAAAGCAATCCGACTTATCAACTCCTCCATTTTAACCTCAAAACTTATCCCACTTGCCCAGTGTCGCAATATAGGTCCTCGTTCCCTCTCCTATAGACGTCACTTTGGTTACTGCTCCTACGGCTGCCTGTGCCCCTCTTCTAACGCTTTTTCCTGTTAGCTACGAATTGCCGCTTTTTAAAGTAAGGGTTTCCCCCACTTACCCCAAGACAGTGAAGTTCTTTTTCCCCATTTTTCTGTATTCTTTTTAACATTTCTATACTTTTTTCATAAGTCATCTAAGGCCCGTCTTACCAGATCGTACGACATAAAGCAAATACATACAGAAATGTAATATTTGGATAGAATTCATAAAAACAAGAATACGGTGATATGTAATGAGCGTGAGCTGAAACACAAGAAAATGACCCTGGGTGACCATATTATCTGTTGCTGTAATGAGAAGCATACCTGCCTCGAATGGACAGTAAGCCGGGAGGAGCAGAAAGAGGACCCTGTTAGCAGGAGGGGAAATGTAAAGAGGATGTGTGTAGGTTGGGTGATAAAGGAAGAAATAAGGAAATATGGAAGAGAAAAGCAACAGGGGAGGAGAAATAGCAGAAGAGTTGGAGGAGAAGTGAATGACAATATACAAAGGAAAGAAAGTGTGGTGGATCTGAATAGCAGATATGCTAAAAGAGGAGGTGAATGAGATAAGAGAAGAGTAGATAAGGTGAAGGGAAAAATAAAGGACAATTTTCAGAGCTGTACTTTTTTTTATACAAACCATTCACTACTGAAAATATATCAATGGAACACGAAGGCGTAATTGAGAGGAAACTAAAATTTTCCCTTATAAAACGAATGAACAAAATAATACAAATGGCTGAATTCATCATGAAGAGGACCTGAAAGCAAGCAATTTTTTTTTCAGTCTTAAGATTTTCTTAAACCTTAAAGCTTAAATTGTCTGTTTTCGTATGAATACCACAT
This sequence comes from Panulirus argus, assembly GCA_038088735.1. Lineage (NCBI taxonomy): Eukaryota > Metazoa > Arthropoda > Malacostraca > Decapoda > Palinuridae > Panulirus > Panulirus argus. The sequence continues at coordinate 9,336 of JAYMFT010395651.1, forward strand.
TGTTTCTTAATAACGCTTTATCAGCCATAAGATACAATGAATTTCGAAGATTTCTAAAGAAAAAAAAAAGATAGTACATCTTAAGTAAATACATTTTCAACTCTCAATGAATTTCAATTTAGAAAACAGCTTTCTTATTGCAGTGACATCAACACCTCAGCAGCCCCACGCCACATGCAGCGCCCTTATCGTCTCCAGTGCTACAGCAGCAACACCTCACCGCTAAACAAATGGTCGTCAGCCACCTCCTGCAGCGTCCTTAACTCGACCACTGATCTGGGACCTCTACACGACGATTCCAGAGGATGACAGCAATGGAAACGTCGGAGAATTTCAAGTTTCTATTCGGTCGACTGCCGGCTGTAGTGGATGTTATTTTTCCCCACAGCAGTCATGCAGTAGTTTCAAACCCTTGTTGGAAACAACAGGAACAAGGAAGGGGTCGCTGATGTATGCTGCAATGGCTACTACAATGTCTTTACAACCATTGGAAAGTCCTTTTTCGTCGAGAAAAAGCACCTTTCCGAGGCCTTTGTCCATTGCATGAGTATTCCATATGTCCACACGGTATTAGGTTGTAGAATTGTCATGATTTTTCCCAGGCTATATACAGAAAAAACCTACTTTCTATGTCCTCAGTCGCTGAAACGTTAGAAACTGTAAAGATGTAAAATAAAGAAGGCGTAGGATAAAAACATACAGAGATTAAATAGATATTATTGTCGCGTCCTCAAAGATCCCATAGATATATCGCCGTGCATAGGAAACTTTTGCCTGTTGTAGCTCAAAACGTGAGATTTAGAATTTTATAAATCCATCACTGATGTATCATACTTGCTAAAGATACTAATATCAAAATCTGACATGAGGTGGGTTTATGGTGTCATAATTGATGAAATGGTCGTTAGCGATGTCTAACATGTACCCAGAGTCGTTCAGATATTGAGATCTGCGAACTAGAACAGTAATGGAGCCTTGGGAGACCTCAGTATCGTGTCCATGAAGGTTATTCTTTGGCTTTCTACTTCGTCACGTAGATGAAAATTCCAGGTAACCCTCAAATACACTAAACTCCTGCCTGTTTCTTTCTCTCCAACAGTATGTTTTGAAACCCCTCTGCCTTGTAAACTCTTCCCTCACAATTACGATGTCCCTTTCCAGAGCCAGGTTTTAAACTAAATGATCTGGAATTATTCGTTTCATTTTTTTTTTTTTCCTATCAATCATTTGCATACCTCATCCAAGGCCTGACCTTGACTGAAGCCTTTGACATTAAGGAAAAATAAATTAGAATACACGTTACATGTTGGTCCTCTGTGTCTGACGGGATGAAAATGAGAATGCATGCCAGCCTCTGTAATAAAAAAAAAATCTTTAATTTTCACAGTATCCAGATCAGTTGTTGTGAAAATTGATGGCTTTGTTGCAGAGAGTAGTATTTCACAGAGTTAAATCTTTTGAAATCATGATGAATACCTTTTAATGGTAGAAATCATTAATGACTGGGTATCAAAATTTGCACTTGGTGCTGGTAGCCGAAGGCAGAGCGAGACAGAGAGTCCTGTCGCTACCGAATATATAAGTTAGCCTCAAGGCGCGTGTCAAGGGAAAGAATTTGTTAAAGTTGAGTTTTTTACTCCTTATGCTGAAGAGAAGCGACTTGCCTCCCTTCCTCCTGTTCTTTGAATAGTAAGGAATGTCGCTGCTCTTCACTGTCTCCATCAATCTGATGAACAACAAGCAATGCAGCTCCTCTCACCACTCCCTTTCAGATGTACGAGTCATATCGCTGTTTCCACCTTATTCTTCATATCCTGCTGAGCAATAAGAACTCTTCCGTTTCTCTCATGATCTGATGAACATCAAGTAGTGGTGGCGTTCAGCTCTGCCTTTCTCATTAATTTGTAAACAGTTGGAATGTATCCTTAACGTACTTATTCCTTGCAACATGGTGGACAGTTAGAGAAACTAATTCCCCGATTCTTGCAGCTTAGTGAGGAATGAGCTGAACGGCTTTCTCTCTTGACATGACACGACACAGGCCGCTGTCTGCTAACGTGGAAGATAATCATAATGCCCTTTATATAACGATGGGGCAATGCGTATATGTTACAGATACTTAAGACGTATCGCGGTGGCTTAAGAGGTACTTAGTCGCGTGTTCATGTGGCCAGATTCCCGCTCCGTAAACTATTCCTGTAGTCTTTGCCTTAATGTGTGATGGGGGATTATTATGGGAAATAACGCTTGCAGCATGTTTACCATACAGTGGACAGGTGAATGTATCATATCATCACTATTCCTGTTTGTGATTGCAGTCTCAGTATAAGGTGAATGTGTTGAAAACGCTTGAGTGATCTTTCTTTTTAAATGACCACTACCTCTCCTCTGCAGCTTCGTCCAGTAAGTGATAACGTTAGTATGCTGTGGGATGATATTTATCACGCATGATCATATTCTTGAAAAAATTTTTTGGAGGAGGCCTCTAAATGGCTAGCTAATGTAACTGCCCTAAAACTGGCTAACAGACTGGCTGAATGAACCGTGACAAAGCTGGTTAATTGTCTGGACTATTAAGGTGTCACATAAGTAACCGAATTGCTGGCTGACTTAACAATCACATGAACAATTGACTGACTGGCAGATTTATCATGATTAGATTTTCAAGGAAGAGCACGGGAGTACCCAAACCATCCATCATATCAGAAAAAAGAATAATGTGTCTATTGCTGTGAGTTATCGTAGAGTACAGTTGAGACTTTGAACCAGCCAGCAACATAGATTACCTAGCAATATGCTCAAATGATGTGATAGAATTTTGTCCATTCTTAAGGTTATGAAACTTATGATATGGCTAACTTGCAGCCGGATGAACATGGACCACCGATTAGGGTGATATGATTCACGTCAATAACCTGTGTCTTCTGCTCCAGTCTGAAACAAGAAGGTCAGTTATTAAGAGAGGAAGATAGATAAACAGACAGATAGGTTGACAGAAAGCCAGACAGACAAATAAACAGAAAGTGCAAGCTAAAGAAGACCTGAGCCTTGGTAAAATGGTTCTGACATCACAGGAACAAGGAAAAGGTGGACGAAGATGTCAATAGGGTTCGTGGAGAGGAGGGGAAAGATCCAAATTGGTTCACCAGGAGAATGGGACAAGAGACATGAGACACGGGTCATAAATGAGGATAGAGAAGGCTCACAAAGGTATGCAAGGGGAAAGAAACACCGGTAAGGTTATGCAACAGGAGAACCCAGAGAAAAAAAATGAAATAACGATGCCACTGTGTAGAACAACACGACCTTATAGTACGTACCGCTTCCATCTTGTTTAAGTTCTAGCATCTTTATAGAATTTATTTGTCCAGATTGATTCCCTTCGAGGGAAAGTACGTAGTCTACCAGCGCTGTTAAATGCAAAGAATCTCTCTTTTCGCAATTATATAATCATATTCCCCCAGGGTACATTCAGAGATTATATTTATCCTGTAAAAACTGTAAAGAATCTATATATTGAGAGCGACATTTTCAAATCATTCAGACATACCAGTAATACTAATATTAGCCACTCAAGTCATACGAGGAAAAATAATATCCAGTATCTCAGCTGATGTGGAGAGCATAAAGGCAGTCGCTTAGCGACTCAAATGGTGGGGAGTACAAGTGTATATAGGAGGAATGCTTTTTGTCTCAATGGGTCTCGTTAACATAGGCACCGAAATTATCATTCACTGTTTTAAGTGTTTGGATAACTGTGCGCGTGTGTGTGTGTGTGTGTGAGAGAGAGAGAGAGAGAGAGAGAGAGAGAGAGAGAGAGACTCAACAATTTTGGTAGCATTTTCACTTGCAAACGTGCCAGGCTTCTGGTAGCGACAGCCGTGTCAACCTTCCTGATGGTTTGGGTGACACCAAGAGATTGTCTGCCTCCCGGAAAACTAGATCAATGGGACCCACGACGTTCCACGCGAGATATATAGCCACCTCGCTATGACCTGCTCATCTTCATTTCTATGTCTCTCGTACATTACTTTACTTCTTTCTTTCAGGTGGTCACGGTAATGTTTACCTCAGCCCTGACAGTTTTCAGATACGAGGGAACAAGAGACAAGACCCATCCACAACAGATTACACTCCCGTCCCTTTCTCCAAAACCCTCGCATTTACCTCCCTTACCACCAAATTGAGATTTAACAGCCATGGTGACATTACTCAATCCTTCCGCAGGGCAGCTCACCCTCCTCCCTTCCTACACGCACACTTCCCACACTCTTTCGACAAAACTTCCTCGAAGCTTCTAGAAGCTTTCCCTCACACCAGACATTCGCTTACACTTTTCACAGAGAATCTCTGTCAACACCAAACGTGAGATATTTCCAGATTAAAAAAAAAAATGTCACACAGATATCCTTGTCCTTCTCCAAGTACTTCTCACAAAGAACGTTCAAAGGAAACACCTGATCCACACATCCTCTGCCACTTCTGAAGCATTATTCTTCTTTCACAGTCTGATGCTCTGTGCATGCCTACACTTTCTTAGTTGCCACTCTTCCGTATAACCTGAAAGGTTTACTCAACAAACCTCTGTAATTCAGCCATTCACCCTTGTCCCTTTTGTCTTTATACGACGGCACTATGAAGGCATTTCGTCATTACTCTAGTACCTCACCTTGAACCATACATACAATGAAAATCATAACTAATCATCAACACTCATCTTATTTTTTGAGAAATTCAACCGCAGTCATATCCGCTCTTGCCACACTTTTATCTTAATTTTTCTGCATACCACTTGTCATGACTCTTGCTTCGCATGCCTTTAAGTTTCCAACTCCCCACATCTGCCATCATGTCAACATATACGATCAAAAGTCACTCAGAATTCTCAGTCCATTTACTCTTCTCTTTTTCCCTTTTACCACTTCCTCATCTGTTCCACTCACTGATGCTCCCATTTGCTCTCCTGTTCCCCTCACACTATTCACATCCTTCCAATACATCTTTTTATTCTTCCTGAAGTTAACAGATACTCTCTCACCCAGAGTCTCGTTTTTTGTCTTATTTAGCCCCTAAACCTTCCACTTGCCTTCCTGCCGCTTACTCTTGTACGTCTCCCATTCACGCACACTCATTCCCTACAGGTAATGCTCATATACCTCTCTCTTCACTAACTACTTCACTTACTCTTACGAAGACGTACATGGGATAGAGTGAACTGGAGCAATGTGGAATACAAGGGGCGACGTTCTGTCAATGGATTAAACCAAGGTTTTTGAAGTAGCCGGGGTAAACAACTGAAAGGTCTGTGGGGGCTTGGTTGTGGACAAGGGGGCTGTGTTTTCGGGTGCATTACAGATAACAGCTAAAGTGAACAAGCGTCGTTAGCCAACCGTGAAGGATTACCCTGACTTCTCTTCCTCGCACTCTGATATCTCACCCCACCAAGACCAAGGATCAGGCTCACTTTCCACTCAGATAGCAGGATCAAATACTGGATCCCAGCTGGAGTGGGAATCAGAATGCGTTTGTCCGTAGGATATAAAACTGCATTTTCTTACCGCTTGGAGAGGAAGTTTTTGATCTCTTTTGTTCGACGTTTTTTTCCTTCAGACGACATCAAGACCCAGGGTCTCTATGAAATCAGGATTCTGAGACATGAATTTGCATACTACGAGCAAAAGTTAGGAGTCTCCCCCTCTCTCTCCTACCCTTCATGAACGTTGGGAATGATATAAGTTTCTTCCGCCGCCCCAAGTTATATGCTGCGTGCCTTTCTAAATCCCTTATTTGCATACAAGAGGGAATTATATCTAACACGCATAATCTAGCCAAGGGGTAGCCAGCTCAAGTCTGAGAAGGAACCAAAATTTACCAGCTTACATTAACCACGACCCACAATGATAATCAATAATCACTCAGTAATATCTTAACGTTTATTATGTACATTTTTTATAAATAATAATAATAATAATAATAATAATAATAATAATAATAATAATGATAACTACAACTAATGATGAATATGATAACTAATAATAATTATAATGATAATGATGAAAATAATAATAATAATAATAATAATAATAATATTAATAATAATAATAATAATAATATAGATAAAAACAATAACAATGATAATCATAATAGAAGTGATAATTACTTCCCTTTTCATTTAGTGAGGCTTCTAGCAATCTGGGTTTTCAAAAAACTGTCTTGAAATTTGGTTTGTATTCAAATGTGGTCTCATGCAGCAGTTCTCTTAATTGGCTGTTTTAGGGTTGAGAAAACAGACTCCTTAAAAAGTAGGTCGAAACAAGCAAAGAATCGTTTCAGAGCTTTTATCCTAATGCTGGGGGTTTTCTCTTTGGTAAAGATTTTCATGGAGAGAAAGAGTCCACTCTGTCGTCTGAACAGATTTTTGTGTTTCATCCTCTCACAGTCCAATTATTTGTATTCGGGACATTGCTTCCTTAGTGACTAAAGAAGTAATCAAATATTCAGTTTCAGCACTATAAGATTCAGTTGGGAATCTGAAGATATCTTTTTTGCCGCAAATCTTGAGACTATCTCTTCAAATCTTTCTTTAATATTCTTAATCGCGGTGCAAATCTAGCTGTGTTCCACAGTAAGGATCTTGCTACGTCTTTTTATCTAGTTTAAGATTCCGACACTGAGGTTAAGTGTATCAAGTTCTCCTTTAGAATTGGTCAGTGAAACGACTGCATTCTGATTTGGAACTCAAGTACGCTTTGTACTATTTCAAACAGCAACATGGACTTCCTCTAATTACAAATCATGTATAAACAAATGCAACAGGAAGTCTGCAAGAAATGCCACATCTAGAACCCATCCAGGATGTATGAACACGGGGGCGCGGTCTCTGTTTTTACTCTGTTACACATTTTCGCTTTTATTCTTGAAAGGATAATGTCAAAATGCTTCCTCTAGCCGACAGAAAATAAATGAATATGAAATAAATTCTCAAGAATATGTTAGATGCTGTAATCATTTGAATGCTTATTTGTAGAACATATGGCCCCTAAACAATATCGTAAGTTGTACAGTCGTTTCTAGAACGAAGTATGGGTGTTATAACAAGGTTTTCAATCAAATCTATTTTCCGAAGAAAAATAGCGCGTTCACTGTAATTTTTAGGCCAAAACACTTTTCGTTTTAAAACAAATATAATGTAATGAAAGTCTTCTATAATTAACATGACAATATAAATTATATCATAGTGCATCGTCTAACCGACAACTACCAAATAAATATGGACCGAATTCTCATAAATCTGCTTCATCCTGTAATAATGATTAATATTTCAGCCTCAGAATCGTATTCATCATGAACGAGACGTGCTATTCTGAGGTGTTTTAACAAGTGCTTCTTTTCTGAAGTAACAAATATGCAGTTAATGAATTACATTTTAGGCCATCTTTTTAATGAAGATATAAGGTAATGAAAGTACTTTATACTTTACAAGACTTTGATGATCTTGATCTATCAACTTAAGACTAAGTTCATCTAATTTTACTCGTAGTAATGGATACAAATTCGTGAGGCGAAATAATTTTTCGCCTACAAGATTGTCAAAACACTGTAAATACGTTTAAGACTGAACTTGATAGATAGTTCGCTTCAGGTCCACTACTTCCATCATTTGCGCCTCCATATTCACAATGAGCTTCAGGTTATTGTGTTTGAATTATGTGAATGCCTTCTACTACCACACTGAGTTTCTGATCTCTTCCTCTATCACAAACAGCCCCGAAAGGACCTGGTGGTGTGTTGCTACATGAATTCTTTATTTTTCGTATTGTTATTATTATTATTATTATTATTATTATTATTATTATTATTATTATTATTATTAGTTTTTTCATCATTATTATCATAAGTACTGTTCCTAAAACTGGACATGCAGCTGTGGTGCCGCATTGCAACTCGGAGACGAGATAGTCAGTTGATAGGGTCCAAGTGATGGTTGGAGAGAGTTGGCTAAATTTGTACGCCAAACTGTTCCTCATAAGCGGCGTAAAAAGGACCGAAGATAATAATGACTGCCTTCTGTACAATCTCTAGTAGCCACGGGCGCAATATAGGTAAGGACAGACCCTGCTCTTACTAGTGATTAGTGAAAACTAAATAAAAGGCAGAGCTCTCTCGCCTTATTAAGTTTGTAGGTATTAATTTTTGCTTTTAACAAACGTTAGGACTTACGATAAAAAAAAAAGACACACTTTAATATGTAACGATTAGTTTTAGTTACACTAGTCAGTTTTATGTAGAAAAAAAAAAGTGGAGCTCATGACCGAAGTGCTTTCCATGACCAACATTGGCATGTGACCTTTGCCAGAACTTGTCCCTTACTCCGGGACAAAGTTAGCACAGGTGTCCATGAAAGAAGGAACCTGACTATATATCTTCTTACACAGATAACAACGCAGGACTGAGCAAGTGCGATACCTGACGATGCTCGCATATCCTAGCTTTTATCTTCTTGATAATTTCATCCCTCGTATAGTCAGACATCACAGAAATAGACGGCACGGAGTTCATCGACATCGCTCAGGAAGGTGCGCAGGAAATGTACCATCGATCAGCAGAGTAAAAGAAAATTGGTTTCATACTCTAAAAGATGAATGACTCGGGTGTCCACGATAAATTTCTCTTAAAGAATATTAATGGTGTGATCTCTTCCCCTCGGATCCTTCATGGATTACTCTCTTCACTTTTCAAATTGGTTGGTTCAATTTTAACCGAGACCAGTCCTTATACTGCTGGCTTGACCTTACCTTGGCCCAGTCCTCAAACATCCAGTCTGCAACATGGCCTGAACTGTGGCCAAACCTTACTCTGCCCAACGGTAGTTTAGCTTCATTCACCTCTCTCATTCACACTCTGTTACTACACGTCTCTTACCCTTTCATTACTTGCTCAATCAAACCACCCTAAACCACCTTCTACTGTCCTCAAACATTTTATTTCCAACACATCCAACGACCCCCACACATCCTCATCCATATTCCATGCTTTGCATCCATACAACATCGTTGGGACTTATGCCTTCAAACATAACCATCTTCACTTTCCCAGAAAACGACTTCTCTTTCTACGTATTCCTCAATGCTCCTAGAACCTTCGCCCCCTCAACCACCCTACCACTTCCATGGTGTCAGTGCTGCCATGAACACCCCAATGTACCTGAAACACTTCACTTCCGAATGTTCTCCATTCATATTCGGACCTCAGTCAACCTGTCCTTTACCCTGCTAAATCTAATAACGATAATTATTCTCACAATTACTTTAATATTCCCTTTTTTTTACACACTAGCCCATACTTAGTCACCAAATTTTGCAGTTTCTCACCTCAATCTGCCACTATGGATGTATCATCAGCAAAAAACTGACTCATTCTCCAGACCCTCTCATCCCCTACAGACTGCATACTCGCCTCTCTCTCTCTCTCTCTCTCTCTCTCTCTCTCTCTCCAAGACACGCGTATTTACATCTTTCACCAGTACCTTTCTTCCCACACCATATATTCGTAAGACCTTCCATAAAGCATCTTTAACATCTCTATCAATACCTGCAAGAAGGCTACTTCAAACTACGTATCACCAAGGAGGATAACACTATCCTCGCACAAGAGACTATTGTTGAATCTACATGGATACTACGTCGTGAACAAGATACAAGACGCCTACATAATGCCAAAGTACTACTAATCATCAAGAAACAACAAAGTCAACAGCAAGAACACGGGACAAGACGGGTTACGGGAACTAAATGCTCCATCATAGCGTGCAGCCAGTGAGAACGCCGCGCAGCAGCAAATGAAAACGTAGCGCTACATGTACGTCCGCCTACAGGAATTACCCAGCCTCACCAGGGTACCTTCACCTCACCTACCCCACTCCTACTCCCACGACAAGTGCAACTCCCCATACCATCGCCGAGACAATCACCAACCCTGTCACCCCACCCC
>JAYMFT010395662.1:0-19322 GCA_038088735.1 Panulirus argus
TATATAATTGACCAAAGCTACTGTCTTTACATAAGTGTGTGTGTGTGTGTGTGTGTGTGAGGACCTGCTATCACTTCCTGGTCTCTTCGACCTGTGGTGTACGCTTTGTTCTTACACAATGTCCAGGCAAGTCATGCGCCGTTTTGGCACGACAAGTGGGGAGTGGCTTGGGGAGGAGGGGAGGGCTCAGGTCCCCAGATCTACCCGAGGTTCCTCCCTCGCCTTGCTGTTGCTCCTGCCCCAGACCTTCTGCTTCCTGCTGCTTTTTATCCCCCCCCCCCCAAGACTTACCACTACTTGCTTTCCCAGACTGACTGCCTCTCCCCCAGACCTGCTGCTGCTGCTGTTGCTGCTTCTCCCCTGACCTACCGCTTATCCCTAGACTTGTTACTCCTCCCCAGATCTACAACTCCTTCCCAGACCTGTTACCTCCCCAGATGTGCTGCTCCTCCCCAGACCTGTTGCTCCTCTCTAGGCCTATTACTTCCCCAGACTTCCTTTCTCCCCTCCAGACCTGCTGCTACTCCCCAGGCTTGCTACTCCCCAGACCTATTACCTCCTCAGATCTGCCATTCCTCAGACCTGCTCTTACTCCCCAGATCTCCTGCTACTCCCCAAACTCACTATTCCTAAGATCTGCTGCCTCCCCAGACTTGCTGCTCCCCAGCCACCTGACATGTTAGCAAGGATGGCCTCTTGTCCAGGTTAGCACTGTGATCATAACCAGCGTCCTTGGGAATGGGGCAAAGTCATTCCCTATTCGGTTTTTATACAAACTTCAAATGTTTCCTCTCTTTGATTCAGCGCTTTGTTTTTTCCTTACACACACACACGTTAACCAAGAACAAAAACATTCAAGGTGTAAACGCAGGAGACGTAACCTTAACCCTGCAAAAACAAGGTAAGTAAAAGTGGTGAATTGTTGAATAAACAAATAAATCTGTACACCGAGGAGGGCGCTTCCATTCGACGTTCAATAACAAGTTTTAAAATCATTTTGCCATAATACTCCGATTGTGGTACGCCTCGTGTGCCGAGGGTAGACCACCATACTACCTCACGACAGTCTAGGGTAGATGTACCTGGTCTTCTCTCTCCTGAGCCCCAGACCTTGAACCAGGCAAAAGACTCTCTCCCGAGGGGCTGCCTCCTGTCCCAACCCTTGTATGTACCTGTGATGTTTTGTCTCTCCTCCGCCACACCTTGGTCCCTGCCACACCTTCCTCCCTGGAACACCTAGCTCCCTACCACACCTTCCTCCCTGCAACACCTTCACCCCTTCGACACTCTCACTACCACACTTATTCCTTGGAACACCTTGCTCCCTGCCACACCTTGATGCCTGCAACACCTTGCTCCCTGCAACACCTTGCTCTCTGGAACACCTTTCACCCTGCCACACCTTACTCCCTGTAACACCTTGCTCCCTGCAACACCTTGCTCCCTGAAACACCTTGCATCATGTAACACCTTGCGCCCTGTAACACCTTGTACCCAGCAACACCTTGCTCCCTGCAACACCTTGCTCCCTGCAACACCTTGCATCATGTAACATCTTGCGCCCTGTAACACCTTGTACCCTGCAACACCTTTCTCCCTGCAACACCTTGCTCCCTGAAACATCTTGCATCATGTAACACCTTGCGCCCTGTACCACCTTGCACACTGCAACACCTTGCTCCCTGCAACACCTTGCACACTACAACACCTTATTCCCTGTTACACCTTGCACCCTGTAATACCTGGCTCCCTGCAACACCTTGCACCCTGTAACACCTGGCTCCCTGCAACACCTTGCACCCTGCAACATCTTGCACACTGCAACACCATGCTCCCTGTAACACCTTGCACCCTGCAACACCTTGCACCCTGTAACACCTTGCCCCCTGCAACACCTTGCTCCTAGTAACACCTTGCTCCATGTAACACCTTGCTCCCTGCAACACATTTCCCCCCTGAAACACCGTACACCCTGCAACATCTTGTGCCCTGTAACACCTTGCACACTGTAACACCTTGCTCCCTGCGACACCTTGCACACTACAACACCTTGCTCCCTGTTACACCTTGCACCCTGTAATACCTGGCTCCCTGCAACACCTTGCACCCTGTAACACCTGGCTCCCTACAACACCTTGCACCCTGTTACACCATGCACCCTGTTACACATTGCACCCTTTAACACCTGGCTCCCTGCTACACCTTGCACCCTGTAACACCTTGCTCCCTGCAACACCTTGCTCCCTGCTACACCTTGCTCTCAGCAAAGTTTCCTGGTCAGGTTAGTGTCCCCTAATAGTTTTTATAGAAAGGTTCCACGTTGAGCTGTCAGAGATAACCACCGGCCGCTATTTCCCACGTCTGGGAAACTGCCAACATGCAGCACATTAAAAATGATTCCTTCTTTTCCGCTCAGCTATACACTAGTATCCCTCACTACAGTACACCAGTATCCCTCACTACAGTCACTCCTTAAATCATGAAGCTGTGGTACAGAAACAACTTCTATGTCCTCGTCATGCGTCTATGTAGCATGACAGTGGATCTGTTGCCACTGGGCCCTCAAGGGACCCAGGACTCACTTGCCAGCCCTCAACACTGACACACATTTCCTCAGCTCTTCGTCCAGTGTGTTCAGGTGGAACGTGTCGTCCTTCACGTACGAATTCACGCCTTGATCAGGACGGCGCGACCCTTGGGCAAGGCGGCACGACCCTTGAGCAGGGCGGCACGACACTTAAGCAAGGCTGTACGACCCTTGAGCACGACAGTTCGAAGGTTGCCCTATCAACCCCTAAGAGTCGTACTCGAGGGTCATCCAGTCGTGCTCGTATGCAGAACCTCGGGGGCACATCTGTTGTAGATCTCCCTAACCACAACCCTGACTCACTTCTTGACAATGAGGGATAATCTTGCATTTCAACTCTTTGAATTATAGAACTTTTATTCGAGTCTTCTATCAGCCGTCCTCGAAAAAATTTACCTCATAAAAGAAAAATTCCTTCCTCATAAAATGTTCCGAGTCTCGCCTCTTTCGACCTGGCTGTGTCGTGGTAATTACAAACTCATGTCCAGGTCATGCCAGGTCAGCAGGTCCCCTCCTAGTCATCATTACGACGATGTCAGTCTCTGCACAGTCAGGTCTTTCATGTCAACAATTCCTCCTGCAGTCTTCTGCCGACGTCAGGCTCATCTTACAACACCCGTAAAAATTTGCACTGAAATTTGCATAACGTATATTTAGATACAACATTTCTTAGAGTATTCTTAAACCACAGTCTTGTCTGCAGGTGACGCCTCTTTGAACTTGCCAAGGCCTTCACCTCAGAAAAAGAAGAAGAAAAATAAATATGGAATGTTCGTGTACATCTACCCATCCTCCGACCATCTGCACATGGAATACTAATGCCATGTTTGTGGCAATGGGAGCGGCGCGACCGTCCTGAACCTCTCCTGACGGCATCTTTCCTACGGCTACAGGCCACATCAGCGTCTCCATCCTCCCATCTCCCCTCCTTCCTGGTATCCCATGGCGATGTTCCGTGTCTTCTCCGTCCTTGCATAATCAACTCTCTCAAGATATTGGGACCATATTGCTTCACTGCTCGACCTGCCAGTGCTCCGCTGTCTTATACCACTCCCTCTCCTCCAGCGTATTGTTGTCACGAGATTATACGCCAGCGATATCCGACACCCCTCTTGTGTTCTATCATCGCCCTCTCGTGCAGGAGAATCATCCGCTATAGTCCATATGTTACCCTCCGCTGCACATACGGTAACTTGGAAATCCGCTACACAGTGGGTGACGTCGGCATTTCCTGTCATCTCCTCTCCTGTCACCCCACCTCACTCTCTGCTTGGCCCATTCACCGTAACTCCTGTCACCACAGCTCCTGTCAGGCCACAGCCCTTCTGCTGTACATAATGTGGTCATCAGGTTCCTCACCAGCCATTGATATCATCATAATGTATCACCCTCAAGGTAGTGCCATTGGACTATGATGAAGTCCCTCCCCTCCTCTACATACCTAGAGTACTCATGCCATGTTCGAACCCGCCGTCTCGATACTGGTAAGAGAAAAGGAGCACCACAACTGGACACCTGCCCTGGCTTACGATCCTGTACGGGTGCCGTGCAGCGGTTGCTGGCTCGTGTGTCACTTGCCATACAGTTTTATCTCTGACCATCGCCCCGTTGCATCATCGCCTCCGCCATCACTTATCGATATTCCCTCACCAGTATCTTCTCTTTAACCTTCTGTTCTCATACATAAATGCAAAGTTAGTTATCAGAGATTGGGCCTTTTAAACCAGGAGGGAAATACGAAGGCGACCCAAAAATGACATGCACGACTGCAATCGACGAGTATGATTCGGTGTTAAGCACGAGAAAGAAAACGTATAATATGAAATCTTTAATCAGTCAGAGGAGAATGTCATTACATGTACTGACACATAAGAGAGTGGCATATATGAAGCATCTCACAAGCTTAAGGACAGCTCAACGCCATGACCTGTTGGAATACCAGCTACTTTCCTGAAGCAGACGATGATAACAATAGCAAAACCGTTGATGATGTTATTCACGTAGAGCAATGGTCATACGAACGTGATGGATAGACACAGTATGACATATGATTCCCGTGGTGTAACGGTTAGCGTTTCTGATCCTGACGTATTCACGGGCCGCCTAGGGTCGAGCGCAATAGGTTCGAATCCTGGTTACGGCAGTCGGTCCATAGTCAACCCAGCTGTTCATCCACCCCTAAGGGGTTGGTCGATAAAATAGGTGCCTGGCGTAGGCTAGGGTATATATATATATATATACAGCGTTAATGGGATGACTTGATTAGGGCCTCAGCTGCCCGTGCCGTCTCAGCTAACATAAAAAAAAGCACACTAAGGTGGATCAAGTTGGTACCGAAGCACTACATCCAGGTTGGCTGCTACACTGACGTCACGTGAGGTCAAGGTTTATGAAAGAGTGATGGAGAAACACTTTCTGGAATATTTGATGAACGACAGTTAAATAAACGAGGACAGCAAGCTTTGTGTCGAGTGAAGTACACAGACTCAATTCTTGTTCACTGAAATATAAATGTATGAAGTATTTTTTGCAAGGAGAGGGAATGGACGTTGTTTTTCAAGACTTTGCCAAAGCATTTGACAGAGAAAGCTATTGTGTTTTGATCAGAGAATTTAGCAAAACAAAATATTGATATCAAACTAGGAATGTCGATGAACGAGTTTTTCTGATGAGAGGAAAATCAAAACGGTAGCAAATGGAACCGTGTCTGAGGAAGAAGATTCTTATGGAGTACCACAAGAAGTGGTTGTACCTGGTATAAGCTTCAATATGGTCTGTAATGATGGTATTAACAGAGAGGTAAAAGAAAGTAGTCAGATGTTTTGCAGATGGTACAAGAGTGAGCAATATGATAGGATCAGTTGACAAAAAGCATAAAAACCCGAATAAACTTACAAATGGGCAAAAGAAAACCTGAAGGACTTAGCTGATTAGTAACGAAGTACTTAGAAATGTATCGACGACTCCGTAAACAGGCCTGACTAGGAAAAAATATAGATGAAAAACGTCAGAGATCTAGGAGTTATCGTAAGTTAGAAACTTGAATGTAAGGAGCACAATGATAACATATTACTTCTTTCTTCTTTCGTACTTAATCGACTTTTCCTGTGTTAGCGCCGGGAACAGACGAAGGAAGGCATCTTTCGCTCAAGTCCATTCTCTCTAGCTTTCATATGTAATACACAGAAACCACAGCCCTCTGTCCACAACCAGGCCCCACAGACCTTTCCATGGTTTCCCCCGGCTACTTCATATGCCCTAGTTCAGTCCATTGACAGCACGTCACCCCCTGTATAGCACATCACACCAATTCATTAAATTCTGCGCACGCCTTTCACTCTCCTGCATGTTCAGGTCCCGAGCACCCAAAATCTTTTTCACTATGTCCTTCCATCTCCAATTTATTCTCCCATTTCTCCTTGTCCCCTTTTCGTATGACATGTAAATCCTCTTTGTCAAACTCTCTTCACTCATTCTCTCCAAGGCAACAAATGAGTGGTATGACAATAAGAACTTTCACAATAAGGGAAAGTCAAGTAATGAAGAGAATGTATAATGTTTATATAAGAAGCAAAATTCTGTCCTGCTGCTCCATATGTTCAACAGTCAAACAAAAGGAAATATTGAGAGAGAAACACTTCACAAGCAAGTTAGAGGAAATGGAACATGCGAACTGTCTTGAGAGACTGAAAGAACTGGAACTCTTTACAGCTTACATTGACGAGAACGATGCATGATAATCTGTGTTTAGCAGCAAATTGAGGGTATCAACAAAAATGTCTTGGATCTAGACACCTCAACAAGGAGGAAACAGAATTAAATTTGCGATAATAACACAGAAAAAAAAAAAGAATATACGAGAGTTCAAAAAAAGTTGGAAACATTTAAAAGAAATTTTGATGCATGGATTAAGACGGTTCCGTGTGAACCCAGAACCGATGCAAATATAGCGTAAGTGGCGGGGGATAGAATTATTATTCATTTTGCAAGACGAGCGTTGAGCGCTGCGCGTTAGCCCTGTATTTTAGAAGAATCTCGTCGTGGATACTAGTAGGTAGGTATTCAGCGTAATCCTGTCATCCTTACTCTCTTGGCAAAATCTTATCTTTATCGTTCTCTTGCTTCTCTAACTCGCTCACGCCACACATCCCGTCACTACACCTTGCTATCACCAGGTGAGATAGTCACAGTCACTATCATTACCCTTCCCCACACACACGTGGCCACCTCACCATCCTTGATACTCACATTCAGTGTCACCCTCACCATCATCTCCTGACTTTTTTCATAATATCTTCACCCACAACTCCTCCTACACCAACGTCACTTACTTGGGTTAGTCGCAGCTCCTCCTCCATGACTGTTGGATCACCAGAGTCCGTCTGGAGGAGCAGACGCGGATGTCACGAGCCAATACTCATGTACGGAGACGTAGATCAAGAGGTAAGAATAGCCTTATAAGTAATAGCTCTTGTGGGAAAAGAGCCACATCTGCATTTTGACGTTGCTTATAATTTAGTAATTAAGTAAATTTTTTAAGAAAAATTATTCAGCTGTCGACGGGGTGTTTGTTGTGTGATGTGGGGTACAACAAGTATGCCGGGGAAAGCCTCGTCCTCTCCTCCAGTCAAGACTACCAGGTGTAAGGTGGCCAGCAACAAGCCTTAGCTTGTCCTTTCCCCGGAGGAACAAACATGGTCAATTTGCCGACGCTGCCGACCGACTGTTTCACCGATTACCGAGTTCGTCTGGCGGGCCTCCAGGTCTGGCCGACCTTGGTAAAGCAGTGGAATACTTCCCGGAAACGTAATGCTCCGGACATGATCAAGATGTTAGAGGGCCGGGAGAGGCAGGGTGAAGAGGAGCCGTTTAGGAAAGGAAATGGAGGATGGCGAAACAAAGACAAGGATGAGGAGAAAAAAAAATGAGATAAGTTGCCATGGCTGAAGGAGATGAATGAGGGAAAGAGAGAAAGGGAAGGAGAAGGGAGAGGCGACTGACCGAAGGTGGAAAAACTGGAAAAAGAAGAAGGGCGGGAAAGGAAGAGCTACTCGAGGGATAGAGGAGGGAGGGTAGGACTCAGGGGAAGGAAATGGGAGAGGAGGGACAGGAGAGGGACTTCAGACGCAGCGGATAGAGAGCTGGGAACAAGACAATGAGTAGCATCGAAACTCCTGACAGTAACTCGGCCACATAAGGAAAGTGGGAACCAAACTAGAGCTTTAAAAAGTAGAAACAAGTCCCCTTTTTCCCCCTGAAACCGAAGTTGTCTCAATAAATTCTTGCCGGACAATGAAGGTCTGTGGGAGGTAATATATGGCACACCGCCAGCAGTTCCTCACCCGTTCGTGCAGAGAGACTCGAGGAAGAAGAGAGGTTCGCGAGTCCTCCAATCTGTCTTGGTCCGCCATAGATCTGGGGAGAACCAGCGGCGCTCTGTGGAGACGTGTCTCTGAGAGTAATAGTTTTATCGGGGAAGGAATTCCGGGAAAGGATATGGTACAGTCCTTTGTGTGAGGCTGGGACAGGAGAGCCGCTGGGGCAGGATTACAGGAGGTAACAGAAGCTATGAAAGGAGCGGTGAGGAGAATGGGTGGGATGATGCAGGGATACAGTAGCGGGTTGCAGAGAAGTTTATTATTGATCATGTTGACGGTATTTGTTTTAGGGAAGAACCAAAACTGATGAATGATTTTGTAATGCTTGTTGCTCAGCCTTTACTGATGCTACAGACAACATTATCGTTTTCAGAATCCGTGGAATTTTTTTTTTTCCGGTGAATCCTTTATCAGTAGACTCTTTACAAAATAATTATCAATCAATTTCAGTAATTGTTAATCGCTACATTGTTTGAGTGTACAGCGTAAGAATGAACGACTCTGAAAGCATTCGATGCGAAATATTTGCAAGGGTAAAATTATATCAACTAATTTTCTAAAATCAGTTCCCATCCAAACCAAGATACATTTTCAGCTAACTTTGTTCTGGCTTTTATGACAACCTGACTCAAAAATCGTACGTTATGACGCGTGTGGTAAAAGTCACAGATAAACAATTTTTGTTTCTATAATAGAAACGTATTTTGTGTTGGCCGCTCGTCGCGGAATGTGAGGAAATTAGTCCCGTTGGGCGGATCGTTACGGCACCTCTGTGTTGGCTGACCAGCACCTCCTCTTCTGGATAAGGATATCAATTACAGATTTTTTCTTCCCGCTGTGTACGTCCGGAATATGTATGTCCCTGTACTAACAATGTTTCTGCTGCTAAGTATACTTGATTTACAATGGTAGGATGGTACTTTTTTCCAATAAGATTGGTAAGAATTGTACAATTTTTCTAACCAGGTTCTCTTGTTTCGGGATGTATCTAAACGTGTGTCTAAATTGCTTTTCCTTTTATACTTTGCGACTTGTTTGCCGCATTTGTTCATTTTGTTATCCTGTGTTACCGTTCAGTAACTGTTGACAAAAATTAATCTTTCAGGATCATCATCCAATCTGTGAACCACCCAGGAAGCATTTCACTTAACAATAGTACCTCCTGGGAATCTAAGGTAAGAAGCTCTTTTCCTTCTCTTTAAACATTTATTTCTCTCCTCTGGTATCTAGGTTATCTTAGAAGAATGGACGTGGAAGAAGCATCAGTTGGTGCGGAAAGTAGAGAGGCATCTCTGAGCACAAGCCACCAGAATCTCTGAACTGCCAGACGCCAGCGCACTGTCATGACGCGTACTGTTAAAGACTGCAGTGTGGTGAGGGAAGGCGAAGGAAGCGAGTACGTGCGCAGGAAACACATACAGCCGCCCTGGAACAGGAGACATGTTGGCTATAATGACTTTACATGAAGAACCGAAGATAAGTCTATCTTTTTTAATTAAGTTTAAAGCTGTCGACAGGAAAGAATCGTCTACCTTCCTCTCCAACAAATATGTTGTTCTGATATTTATGACTTTAGCAGACAGCTTATTCCAAGCAGCATTTCTCACCATCGGCGTGAAACCCTTTTTCTCTGAAACAAACCCTTGCTTCTGGCTGCTGGATCTCTGTATACATCGGTTAGTGAATTAATATTAATGTTATCGAGTCTGAATATTTTTTTAAGACTAAAAACGTTGCCGCGTAGCCTTCACTTCCTAATGGATATTAACTTCAGTTCCTGTTGTGTTTCCTCCCGTTGCTGATCTCTCCGTCCTGGGGTTATTGCTGTTACCCTTTCCTGGAGTCAGAGAAGCACGTCTTAATGCGGCGAAATGTGGAAACGATGACTGTACCTTCTGTCTGTCTGTCTGTTTAAGTATACTGAATGGGGAAGGAATTCTGCACTCGTGTGTTTGTTTGCGTGTGTGTGTGTGTGTGTGTGTGTGTGTGTGTGTGTGTTGTGAAGACTGTAGCTCCTGAACAATGAGGTGCAGGAAGATAATATTGCCTGTGATTATCAAGGTGTATCTAATCCGGATTTGATGAAATTCCGAGGCCGCTCCACCAACCCTTCGTTCATCACGGCTGAGTAAAGGTTGGAGTTCACTCCTGAGGGGGAGCGCAGAGCCTCCTGTCTTTTACACCCTCCCAGCACTGTGCTCCCGTCACCCGGGTATGGGGTGAGGGAGTCCTCCATCACCAACCATGTGGGGAGGGAGTTCTATAAGCGTCTTCCGACAGAACTGACGGAGATCAGCGTCAACTGCAGACAGCGTACAGGTCTCTCAAACCCTTTTGTGTCTCCAGTGATGACTTGCCAAGCGTTTTGTATTGGGGTTTGATACGTGAATCGTCGATATGCACTACTCTGGATTACGCTGAACTCCATATACCATTCCTCGGACCAACGATCAACAACTGGTGTAAATGCCTCTGAATCATTAGAGAAAAAATACACTCTGAGTAATTTCTTACCATTAGTAAATTTTGAAATTCAACAGAGGAACTTTCAATGCATTGAAAGGGTAACTATGAGCGATGCACTAAACACCATCCATGAACCCGACCAACAGGCACAAGAAATCTGTTTCTTTAGATTTTCATTAACAGGAACTTTTCTCTGCCTCATTAGGCGTGCTCTTTCTTTCGTTCTTGTTCACCGTTTCCCTCGTTATTATCATTGTTGTTATTATCGTTATACTAAGTGTGAAAATACATCCTGTCTGCTCTCTGCCTGACTGGGTACCAGCCAGTTACCGCACGTGACTGTCTCATGACCCATGTGGATGACCCAGTGGAATATCTATACCTTCCACGTCTCCAGGTCAGCCTGTGGGCCTCTCCCCATGTGCTGTTCCCACCCATAACATGCCTTAACGACCGCGAAAGGATGTAAGATAATTCCATAATTAATATTTCTTTTTAAGAGATGTGGAAAAGAGACTTTTCCGAAGACCCACGCATCTTCGCGTGAGCCCCTTGTGTCACGTGTGGGCCCCCTGTGTCATGTATGGGCCCCTTTGTATCACGTGTAGGGCACCATGTATCACGTGTGGGCCCCGTGTACCACGCGCGGGCCCCGTGTATCAAGTGTGGGCCCCGTGTATCACGTGTGGGTCCCGTGTATCAAGTGTGGGCCCCGTGTATCAAGTGTGGGCCCCGTGTATCACGTGTGGGCTTCGTATATCAAGTGTGGGCCCAGTATATCAAGTGTAGGCCCAGTGTATCACGTGTGAGCCCCCGTGTATCAAGTGTGGGCCCCGTGTATCACGTGTGGGCCCCGTGTATCACATGTGGGCTCCATGTATCAAGTGTGGGCCCCTTACATCAAGTGTGGGCCCCGTGTATCACGTGTGGGCCCCGTGTATCACGTGTGGGCCCCGTGTATCACATGTGGGCCCCGTGTATCAAGTGTGGACCCCGTATATCAAGCTGGGCCCTGTGTATCACGTGTGGGCCCCTTATGTCATGTATGGGCCTCTTGTACCATGTTTAGACCCCGTGTGCGATTGTGTGTACCGTATATACTGTATGCTGGGCCACATGTACCATGTTTAGGCCCGGTGTACTAATCCCGTGTACCGTCGCGTGTACCATGCGTGGGCCCTACCTACCATGAATGGACTTAGCGTACCGCGAGTGGGCCCTTGTACCGTATTTGGTTTCATGTGCCATGTATGGGACCCGTATACAACATTTGTAGCCTGTATGAAATGTGTGGGTCCCGTGTACCGTGTGTAACCCTGTATAATATGACACCCCTGTACCTAATGTAGAGCACATGCAGATATGTGGGCCGCTTGTACCTTATGTGTATCTCGTGTACCTGCTTGTGGGCCCCGCACGTGAGTCGCATGTACCATTTCATGGGCCCCTTGTACCATATATGGGCTCCGTGATCTAGCTTATGTATCTTGTGTACCATACAGGGGCCCCTTTTATCATTTGTTGACCCCCTCCACCATTTGTAGGGCCCCTCAACAATATGTAGGCCCAGTATACCATATGTGAGATACATGTACCATGTGCAGGACTCGTTTACTAAATGTGGGTTCCATGTACCATGTGTGGGCTATATTTACCATGTGTTGGCCCTGTGCATCATGAGTGAGCCCTGCGTCCCATGTGTAGCCCCCATGTGCGTACCGTCGTATAGGCCCCTCGTACCAGGCGTGGCCCCAATTTCCATGTGTGAGCTCTGTGTACCAGATGTTGGTCCTGTGTACCACATGTGGGTTACATGCACCCCGTGTGGGTCTCGTGTAGCATTCATGGGCCCTACCTACCATATATGAAATCAGTGTACAATAGATGGGCCACAAGTAGCTTACCATGCTATGTACCGTCGTGTGGGCCCCCTGTACCGTCGGATGGGCCTAGCGTAATGTATGTGGGCCCCATATGCCATCGTGTGGGCCCAGCGAACCGTGTGTGGCCCCCTGTGCCCTCTTGTTGAGCCCCATGGAACATATGGATCTCGCGCACCATTGTGGGGGCCCGCTGTACCATGTGTGGGCCCTTTGTAGCATGTGTAAGCCTCGTGCGTCATATGTGGCTTCCAAGTATCAAGTGTGGACCCATGTGCCCTCCTGTGTGCCCTTGGATCATCCGTAATCACTGTACCATATCTAGGCCCCGTATGCCATAAGTAGACACTGTGTACCATTATTGGCTTAGAGTATCATGTGTGGGCCCCTGTACCATCGTATGGGCCCCGTGTGAGTCCCGTGTATCGTCGTGTTGACCACGTGTACCGTGTAAGGGTTCCGTGTACCGTCGTGCGAGCACTCAGCACTATTGTGTGGGTCCCGCTTACATTTGTTGTGGGGCCCCATGTACCGTCGTTTGGGCCCAGCATGCCGTCCTCTGGACCCCATGAATTGACTTGTACCATGTATGGGCCTCACGCGTCCTCGTCTGGGCCCCTTATATTGTCGTCTAGGCCCTCAAAACTATCATCTGGGCCCTACATACCATCTTGTAAGCCCTGCATACCATCTTGTGGGCGTTACCTACCATCATGCTGGCCGTACTTACCATCTTGTGGGCGCTACCTACTATCGTGCGGCCTCTACCTACAATCATGTGGGCCCTCCTCACCATCATGTGTGTCCATCTCTACTATCATATGTGCCCTCTTACTATCATGAGGGCCCTTCTTACTATCATTTGGACCTTCCTGCCATCATATGGGCCCTTCTTACCATCGTGTTGGCCCTCCCTACTATCATGTGGGCCCTCCTCTTAACCTTCTCTTCTCTAAGTAGATTCAAGTCGTATAATCTCGTAGGATTTGTTTCTTACCCCGGGAATCATCTTGGTAGCTCGACGCCATACTCTCTCCATTCTGTCTATTTCCTTTTTAAGGTAGGGTGACCAAAACTGAACACAATATTCAAGATGTGGACGAACCAGTGAATTGTAAAGAGTAAGGATGATTTCCCTGGACTTAGATTCGAAGGCCCTGCCTATGAAACCAAGAATTTAGTTCGCTTTTTTCACTGCTTCCGTGCACTGCTTTTTGGTTTAAGGTCACCAGAGATTATTACACCCAAATCTTTTTCCTCATTTACCTTTTGCAGTACAATAGATGTATACTGTAGCTTGCTGTTTCGTTCTTACTGCCAATATGTAAAACTTTGCACTTATGGATATTAGAATTCATTTGCCACTTATGAGCCCAGGTCATCAGTTTTTCTATGTCAGTTTGAAGACGTAGACGTTCAAGTTCATTTGTAGATTTATTTTCCACCTTTGTATCATCAGCGAATTTTGATATCTTGCAATACAGGCCATTATCAATATTATTATTATATTTGAGAAAGAGAACCTGTCCCAACACTAATCCCTTTGGCATGCCACTTGATACGTCTAACCATTCTGAGGCTTGAACATTAATCACTACTTTTTGTTTAGGGCCAGTTAACCACTTTCCTGTCCACTGAAGTATAACTCCATGGATACTATGTGACTTAATTTTTGTTAGTAATCTTTGATGTGGAACCGCATCGAAAGCTTTTTCACCATCAAGAGAGATAATATCATCTGCACTTTCGATATACATGTTGATTATATCATAAAGGAATCAAGATGATTTGTCAGACATGAGCGATTTCGTCGAAAAGCATGATGAGAATCGTTTACTAAGTTGGTGTTCTTCTAAATGGTTTACAGTTCTATCTCGAATGATGGTTTCCATAAGTTTCCAACAACAGACGTTAAGCTAAGAGGACGATACTTACCGGGCAGAGATTTATTACCCATTTTGAATATCGATGTTACATTGGCAAACTTCCAGTCATTTGGAACTTTTCCTGAAGCAAGAGACTTGTTGAAAAGGGCAGTCAAGGGCTTAACTTTCTAATTTTCGCCTCTTTCATTGTTCTTGGATTAAACTTATCAAGGCCTGCCGTCTGATTTATTTTCATTCGGTTTATTGCTGAAAATATGCCTTCGGCTTTTCGTCATTTTGTTGAAGAAGTTCCCCTCGCTTACTGAAACTGGAATCAGGACATAAGTTACTTCTTCGATTGCAAATACAGATGCAAAAAAAAATGTCATTTATTATTTTTGTCATGTCTTCGTTGTCTTGAACCAAGTCACCGTTTTCTGTAATGAATGGACACACTGACAGGGTAATGACTCTCTTGCTTCTGATATAACTATGAAACTCCTTAGGGTTTCGTTTGCTATTTTCAGCAATAATACGCGTCAAATTAACGATTACTTTGTCGTATAACTCTCTTACTTTCTCTACACAAATTTATATACCTTGCTCTGTCATGTTATTGGATGGATTCTCTTGAGTTTCTTATGAGCTACTTTCTTAGACAACAGGCACTGTTTTATTTCACTGTTTCACCAACTTGGTTTCATTGTAGAAATAGACTGTCTGATACGCATTGGTATGTATGTTTCCTCTGCTGCTTTGAAGAATTCTGTGAAGCTTTTCTAAGCTACTTTCATATCATTTTTATTGACTACATCATCCCAGGTTTGCCTGTCAAGAGCAATGCAAAGATCACTAAAACCTGTACATTTAAAATCGGGTATTTATTTAACCAGCATTACATGAGTGCTGAGAGTGACCTTAGAATAATTTGTCTGTGATCACTTGTACCAAACTTTTCTCCAACTTCATCATTATCAACGAGATCCTCATTTGCAGTAAGAATTAAATCTAATATATTCTCGTCGCGAGTAGGTTTCTGGATTATCATCGAGGAATGCCTTTTGCCCAGCAGCATGTTAGAATGTTCGATAGTTGTCCCTCCTTCGCTACCTAACTACACACGGCTGAGCCATCAACGACAATGATGGATCTCTCTTCTGCTAAACGTACACCATAAACGGAAACATCAGTAACACACGTGTCATCAGCATAACAACAAAACACATGCCATCAAAGGAAACATCAACAACACCCGTGTCATCAACGGAATAGCTAAACACATACCATTATCGCAAACATCAACAACACCCGCGTCATCAACATAGCAGTACTCAACAGCTGTTGCCTGCGAACCCGTAAACCTGTTGGCTGTCACCCGAAATGTTTATTATCCGCAGCGACATGAAGCCAGCCAGAAACAGTACAAAACATTCTGAAAATAATGAAATATCTATGCAAATGAATTCAAAAGCATCTATGCAAATGAATTCAAAAGCGCAAAATCTGAAACTGTATTCGGTGTTTATAGTATGATATTATTTCCATAAAATGAATCCTGATGTCCTGTCTCCTGACGCTGACGGGGTCCTGACGTTCTGTCCCCTGACGCTGTGTGTGTCAGGCGTGTGTTACACAGACCTGTTACTGGTGCCGGCCGGGGTCCCCGCCCCCCCCCCCCCTCCATCACCTTCTCTCCCTCCATCTCTCTTCCTCCTTTTCGTCCTGAGCGTTCCATCTCTCTTCTCTTCTCCCTTTTACCCCCTTTCCTTCCTACGTATATACCCTACAACCCCTCCTGCCTGCCGTCATTCACCACTCCCTCCTCCTTCCTCTCCCCCTCCTCCTCCACCTCCTCCTCCCCTCCTCCCCTCCTCCTGCTCCTCCTCCTCCCCGAAGTCTGCCTCCTACCGGCGGAACCTAAGCCCCTACACCTGGACTGGCTCATCCTGGAAGGATGCTCAGAAAAGCTTAGTCCGCTTAAGGTATTAACAAGCTATAGCTTAGAAAAGCTTAGTCAGCTTTTAAGTATTAAGCTATATCTTGTAAAAGCCTAGGAAGCTTGTAAGTATTAAGCTATATCTTAGAAAAGCTAAGTGAGCTTATAGGTATTAATAAGCTATAGCTTAAAATAGCTTAGCAAGCTTATGTGTACTAACAAGATATCGCTTAGAAAAACTTAGCAAGCTTATAGGTATTGAAAAGCTGTCACTTAGAAAACCACAGCAAGCTAACCATAGCAAGCTTATAGATATTAACGAGCTATAGCTTAGAAAAGCTTAGAAAACTTATAGGTATTAAAAAACTTTAGCTTAGAAAATCTTAGGAACCTTATATGTATTAACAAGCTATAGCTTAGAAAAGCTTAGAAAACTTATAGGTATTAACAAACTTTAGCTTAGAAAATCTTAGGAACCTTATATGTATTAACAAGCTATAGTTCAGAAAAGTTTAGCAAACTTATAGGTATTAGTAAGCTATAGCTTAGAAAAGCTTAGTAAGCTTGTTGGTAGTAACAAGCTGTAGCTTAGAAAAGTTAGTGAACTTCAAGGTATTAAGAAGATATAGCTTGAGAAATCTTAGTAAGCTTATATAAAAAGCTTAGAAAAGTTTAGCAAGCTTATAGACATTAACAAGCTATAATTGAAAAAAAGCTTAGCAAGTTTATAGGTATTAACAAGGTCTAGCTTACAAAATCTTAGTAAGCTTATATTAACAAGCTATAGCTTAGAAAAGCTTAGTAAGCTTATATATATTAACAAGCTGTAGCTAACAAAAACTTAGTAAGCTTATAGATGTTAACAAGGAATAGCTTAGAAAAGCTTAGTAAGCTTATAGATTTGAACAAGCTATAACTAAGAAAAACTTGGCAGGCTTATAGATATCTAAAAACTGTGGCTTCGAATAACTTGGTAAGCTTATAGGTAATAACCAGCTGTGGTGGCCATCTATTTTCCTTCCATGTCCCCGGGGTATTGGGCCGGCCGGCGGGAGGACGCGAGGGGTGGAGCAAGCCGTTGGTACCACCCCTGTGGCATGTCCTGAGTATCCTGAAGGGGACCCACGGCAGACGCCTGAGGGAGGGGGACTCACGGCACGCGCCTGAGGGAGGGAGAACGATAACTGAGATAGCCTGTGGACGGACTGTGGAGCACCAACTGGCTTGACCCGCCGGTCCTGGGGTCAGGGAGGCTGGGATCTGCTTCCAAGCTGGGATACCAGATTCTCTCTCTCTCTCTCTCTCTCTCTCTCTCTCTCTCTCTCTCTTTCCCCCCCACAGCCTCAGGAACGTCTGTGGGTCACCCCTGGGGCACTTGGCCGCAGCTGCTGCTCGCTATTAAGTGTGCCAGCCACGCTCTCCTCTGCAGGCCCCTGTACATAACAGATACTTTTCGTCGTCCAGCTCCCCGTCTCTGGACACCAGACTGTTGTGTCTGCTTCTCTCCCCTGCAGTACAGACTCGTCCTTCCTTCGGTATCTGGGCGTTCTCTCTTCGCAGTCGACGCTTGATGCACTTCACAGCATTTTTCTTTACTCTTAACGTGGTTAGCCGACTCGCCACGTGATTACCAGACTCACCACATGATTATCCGACTCGCCACGTGATTACCCGACTCAACACATGATTATCCGACTCACCACGTGATCACCCTACTCGCCACGTGATTACCCGACTCGCCATGTGATCACCCGACTCACCAAGTGATTACCCGCCTCGCCATGGGAGTGGCAGTCTTGCCATAGACCCTCCTGCTCTCCGGTAACGCTTCACCTCCAACTTTTGTAGCGTTATTTTGCCGCCTCTTCTGCCACGCCCACGTGCGTTGTCAACAAAGAACACTGTATTGCGTAATGCTTGGCGAGCATTACCATAGCACAGTTTACTACTGGTCCTAGTTGGCTCTAAATCTCATGGGTTCTAATTCAAAATGATTTTTGCTGCAACTGACCTGAGAATAAGGATGGTTCAGTAATGATGGTGAATGGGAAAAGATTGCTGCATTACGAATACGATGTGTACAATGTCTTGGCACCTGAAGACTCGTCGTTGATCTAAATATTTACACTTGCGGTTATACACAGACTCATAGATTCAATGGAAGACCTTTTAAAATCAAATTGATCCCAGACCCTAACGGGGGCCGGTAATATTCTAGATCTATTGATATCCACTCAGGTAACCAATCATTGCCTGTGTGGTGACTGTGGTCCGTTTTATTGTAAACTTCCAAGTCGATTGCAAGGAAAACAACTTGATGATAGTCCATTTCAGAGTAGCAGACTTGGATAGATTGCGCCCAGACCTCGGTAACGTAATCGGGACCAGATGATTTGACGTGGAGGAACTTGCAAGAATGGAATACATCCCCGTGAAAGATTCGGCGTCTCTGGAAAGGCCAAAAGGACCAATGATAGGGAGGTGCCAGGTTGGGTGAATAAAAAAGATGATATCTTAATCACACGTAAAATGAAGGTGTACAACAAGGTATCAAAGTATAGAGGCGATGGATGGTTCTCGATGGCGTGACGTGGATGATTCTCGATGGCATGACGGGGGATGGTTTTCGATGGCGTGACGGGGATGGTTCTTGATGGCGTGACGGGGGATGGTTCTCGAAGGCATGACGAGGATGTTTTTCGATGGCGTGACGGGCATGGTTTTCGATAGCTTGACGATGGATGGTTCTCGATGGTGTGACGTGAGATGGTTCTCGATGGCGTGACGGGGATGGTTCTCGATGGCCTGACGTGGGATGGTTCTTGATGGCGTGACGTGGGATGGTTCTCAATTGCGTGACGGGGATGGTTCTCGATGGCATGACGGGGATGGTTCTTGATGGCGTGCCGGGGATGGTTCTTGATGGCATGACGTGGTACGGTTTTCGATGGCGTGACGTGGGATGGTTCTCGATGGTGTGACGTGGGATGGTTCTCCATGGCGTGACGTGGGATGGTTCTCGATGGCGTGACGTGGGATGGTTCTCAGTGGCATGACGTGGGATGGTTCTCAATGGCATGACGTGGGATGGTTCTCGATGGCGTGACGGGGATGGTTCTCGATGGCGTGACGTGGGATGGTTCTCGATGGCGTGACGGGGGATGGTTCTCGATGGCGTGACGTGGGATGGTTCTCGATGGCGTGACGGGG
>JAYMFT010395673.1:0-19321 GCA_038088735.1 Panulirus argus
ATATATATATATTATATATATGTTATAATAATAATAATAATAATAATAATCTGTAATTACCCCCAAGACCATTTTCTATGAAAGATTCCAGGTGTTAACTAGGGCTTTTCTTAAGGCTCCTACAGTCAAAGGCTGTACTACTTCCAGAAGCCATGTGGATCCCTCTGAAGTGAGAAGTTCTTTGGTAAAGCCTTGACAAAGGTGATTTTTCACTCGAGGTGTAACCTCAAGATGATGAAGTATGGTAACAACTATATTCTATTTTTTTGTTCATAACCACCTATGGGTCAATTGCTATGAAAGAGCCCTGTTGTTACCCAGGACCTTTCCATTGGCTCCTGCAACCCAAGGCTGTACTATTTCCAGTCACTGGGAAATGTAAAGTCTTTCAGAATGTAAAGTTCTTTGACAAGACTGTATTCCCAGTGATACAGCTGAGCAAAGTGACTTTTCACTCATGTTGTAACCTCTAGCAAGTGGAGCATGGCAATGCCCCTATATACATCTACATTCTTACTTCCAACCCCAGGAGTCCCTTCTATCTTTATGAGCCTCCTACAGCATTTAGAAAGGTGGCCATGTCCACTGGATGGACCACAGGTCGTAAAGCGTTGTAAAGTCATGTGTGCAGCTATGTGCAAAGAGAGCAGGGCAATTGAGTAATAAGCGTCTGGTATCTTTTTTATGGCAGTTGCATAATGGGCATGAAGGGTCCTGGGATATGAAGAAATGGTGTTTGTAGTGCTGCAGTGATGGTTGATGTCCAGAGAGTAGATGGGAGGATGTTACTCATATCTGTTTAGGTAGTCTGGTTTCTGATGGGTGTATGTCTGGTGGGTTGGTGTTTGGGACTGAGTTGGGGAGTCAGTTGTACAATGCCTGTTGGATCCCACTTAGAGAATCTTACATCCATTAAAGTAGTCTCCCAATCATATCTGCCTGATGATCCAGCTTTCTATTCAGCCTCCAATACTGTGGTGTTAAATGCTTTCTGGCGGTCTAGATGTAAACAATTCACCCAGCCTTCCCTTGGGTAATTATTCATTTGTACTCTATGGGTAGGTTGTTTTACATTCATGGGGCCCTATCTCTTGAGCATTCTGCGTGTAATGAACTTTCTATACTGTATGGAGGGGAGTTTTGCACTTATGTGGCCCCATCTCTTGTCTTCTATAAGAAAATTAAAAGCAAAAGCTACTGCAGCAACTAAGCTTACCTTAAAACATCTCCTTCTATTGTTATTCTTTCTGCTCGTACTTTCTGGTTTACACCCTGAACACTAGCAGGATGTCTCTGTCTGACAAATGGCCATTGTGGACTTAGATTATTATACATGTCGGCCTCTGAGTCACCAGCTGGGGCTACCCCAAATAGCTTCTTGAAGAGAACAAAAAGGTTTGGGTGTACACAGCTCAGCATCAGTCTTGCTGTGTCTGGGCCTTTGCACCCCTGCCCTCTGTCTCCGGTATCCAGCTCTCTTCTGTTTTCAGACCTGGTAATAAAAGAAAAAAAAAAAAAAGTCAAATTCACATTATGAAAAGACTCATAAGTAGTTTACAAAAGTATGTCTTATTTTCACACTAAGAATACTAGATCTCAGTGTACAATAGCAGTAACTCCATGCATGAAGGTATCAGAAATATTTTCCTTAACATACTAAAAATGTGTCCTTGAATAAACTTATTATATCCTACAATGAAATAAAACATCACTAAGAAAATTGACAACAGCATTTATCTATATAAAGGCAGTAAGAGTAGCACTTATATAGCAGGAATTGGGCATCCATGCATTACTACTGGCCCCTGGGGTTGGGTGGGACTGGGGATTCGTTCTAAATCTAATGCTTCCAACTGCTTTCAAAGCAGTTGGAGGCATTAGATTTAGAACTTTAATGGGTTCAGAATTATTGTAATGGTTGCATGTGTGTCATGTAATGATGTAGAAAAAAAGTTCATAGATAGCCTCTAAAGAAAACTATTGAATACATGGGGATGTAGATCCAGAGAAGAAACTGTGTGAGATACATGATTTTAATGGATGGGTGGAAGATATCCAGAGAAGAAACGGTGTGAGATACATGATCTGAATGGATGAGTGGGAGACAAAGTAGAAATGATACATAGGTACAGGGTCCAAACTGTGTGAGATACATGATCTGAATGGATGAGTGGGAGACAAAGTAGGAATGATACATAGGTACAGGGTCCAAAACAAAAATGAGAAAAGTAAAAGAATGTGTATATCTATGCAACAGCATGCCTATAGTTGCAAGGACACATTCTAAAGAGAGAGATGTTCATAGGTACTTAGGGTACAGATAAATGGAAAAACAGAGTTGATATGATCATATTTGGTATGATTTTGATAAAACTGAATACAATTGGCACTGAGCATGAAAAGCAGTACAGAAGGCTAAGAGAGGATTTCTCAGATCTTATGGCAGTAATATGTGGGTTTGCCTTAAACTGCAGGTTATACATGCAAAGAAATGGTAATAAAGAAACAAGAGAGATAGCAATAAAGAAACTGAGAAATGTAACTAAATAAAATCAACCTCAGAAAGAAGATAAATGGAAATCTGAGAGGATCAAATATAAAATGCAAGGTGGGGGTTGAGGAAAAGATGCATGTACACATGCATTGTCAGAGGCTAACCACAGATTATGTACACTACTCTACAGACAAGCTGTACAAAGACAGGTAAATGTATGGTGAAAAGAATATTTAATTTTTCTTTTTCTTTTACTTTTTCAGGAAAATCAAATCTGAAAGAAGCTGAAGCTCCCAGAAAAGAGTGATGAAAAGAGGGCATGGAGTGCAAAATATAAAGATGTAAACAAAAAAAATCTAGAGAGCTAGTGTATATACCATAAATATACACAAAGTAAATGAGCATCTCTGGGGAAAAATTAATGAGAATTTTAAGAAGAATAACAAGCTAAATTGGCAAGCACAAAATCTATACTATAAAAAGGCAGTCCTGTCTGACTTATGTCTGCATAAGTAAGAAGGAAGTTGCCAGGTGCTCAACAATAAACCCCAATCACAGTTGTCAATAACTCAGACATTTCCTTAGTAGGACAGAAATTATACACTACAATATCTACATTATGTATAAATATCCCAGGACCAATCTCTATGAAACAGCTCTGGTGTTACTCATGACAAAGGTTGTGCTACCTCCAGTAGCAGGGAAAAGTAGACTCCTTAAGAGTAAGTTCTTTGCCCAAACTCTACTCCTAGTGATACATCCTCACCAAAGGTGGCTTTTTGCTTGAAAAGTAACCCCTTACAGGCATAGCCCAGTAACATCTACTATATCATTCACTATCATAAGCAATTCATAAAATCGCAACTGGAAAAAAAAATTACTGCATATTATATACATGAGCAGCATCCATGTCATCAGCTTAAGCCCTCCCATCCATTCAACACCATCCCATGCCAACATAGAGGGAAGGAAAATTACTATGAGACCCTAATTTGTGAGCAAGTTAAGCTCCTGGGTCATGTTCATATGATGAGAGGTTAGAAAGAAAAGAAAAAGAGAGTGATGATAATTGCCATAAGATTATAGTAAATACATATGCCTGCCTTTAATAATGTAATAAATATTGTATTCTGATATTAATAAAAATCATATTAAGCCACATTTAACAAAAAGATGTACATCTACATAGTTTAATGAATAATAAGTATGAGTGATTCTTTGTATATATGTCAAACTAGGAATTAAACAATATCTTTTTGCACTCATTCATATATATGGATGTTCAGTCAGAGATTTGTAAGTCATAAATTTCCAGTAATTAATTTTAGAAGTACCTTCTTTAACCCATTCACTGTGTATATGACACAAGATATATCACTTCTGTTCACTGCAGCCTTGTTATATGTGATTTTTTGGATTTGAACTGCCTTCAAGAACATTTAGGTGGGAAATCTCAGTACTGTACCAATCCTTCATGTGGTAATACTGCTTTGCTGCCACCTTACACTAAATACATATTCTGTACAAGCACATTCTCAGTAACCATCAAAATGTTGTTCTAGTATTAAGAAAGTACTGGGAAGCATAAACATGATCTGACTTGAACATTCGGGTGTAGGTCATTTTTGTGCAAAGGGTGAACTTAAACATTATAAGGGAAGACAAAGGCCTTGAAATTGAGATTAGAGCAGTGATTTCCATCCTATTTTATGAAATGGCACACTTTTAGTAATGGAAAAGGCTTGAGGCATACCAAATATCTCCAATTCTTTGGTAAAACTTATTAGATATCAAGGTAATTATCTACTTCTATTAGACTTACCAGTATACACAGTTTACACTGAA
The DNA here is from genome assembly GCA_038088735.1 of Panulirus argus. NCBI lineage: Eukaryota > Metazoa > Arthropoda > Malacostraca > Decapoda > Palinuridae > Panulirus > Panulirus argus. Next base: position 4,340 of record JAYMFT010395673.1, read on the forward strand.
AACACTAAAACCATATGAATCTCAAAATACAAAATTTTTCACTGATAATGTAAGTGTTTCTGATTACATCCCTCAACAAGAATTTTAACAATTTGAAAAAAAAATCAAAAGAAGGCATTTCTCATTACAAAAATTCATGCTCATAGGAGATAAAACAAAATCTAAAGTAAGCATTTTTCAGTGTGAAAGTTCATATTCATAACAAAAACATGAACTTTCTGATAAAAGACTGTATTTTTCCTATCAACCTTGAATTCCCAAAATTTAAATATACAAAAAATGAAGTAGTTTCAGTCCGATCTTTACAGTAAATCACTGGAAAGTTTGGGTGCTTTGTGAATCTGCTTCCACATAAATCTGTCTCAGTGAACACAAATAATAAGTAGCTTTCACCAGATGCATGAAGGTAGAAAATGTTGATGACCTATTTTGATTACTGTGCAGCATAATAAAAAAATTAAGAAAAATCTTGGCCCTCTGATGAAGTTTGGCGAGGTGTCCATGGGTTCTATTTCATAAAAAAGTATTTCACTTCTTTTCTCTTTAAATTTTCCCTAATTTTCAAAGGACCTCCCCTATTATCATTTCTTTATCATCATAAGATTAATGTCATTATAACTCATCAGTTCCCTTTTAAATCACTTTTACTGTGATAGGAGTTCATCTATTTGCAATTACTCCACCTTAAAATATATTCCTATGATGTCTTAACTCTAAATGTTTACCAAATCATATTAGAAGTTAGATTAGGTCCCCTGATTAAGGATAAGGTTTGAATGTTAATGTTCTTTTTTCTTAATCTATATAGCCACACATTTTTATGTTCTTCAAATCACTTTCCTACTTCTGTTGGGGGTTTTACTTATAAAGAGTTGTCAGAGAAATCTACCTTATAGTATCTGAATTAAGATGCAAAGCAAGAAAAACAATTTAGTTTAAAATCAAATGAAAAGTATGCAACAGCATCTTCGGCAAATACCGGTAATATAAAAAAACTTTGGTTGCACACATATGGTAAAGATCATATCATGTTTACTAGCAATAACCAATACCAGGTGATTCTTCTATGAAAACTCTGCTTGATACCTGTGTATCGTTAAAGGTAATCTTTACCATATGGTCCAACGAGCGAGAATGTTTCAGCTGTTTTCAAGACGCAGAGGAAAAGAAAAGAAACAGTAGCTTCTTTCACATTAAAGGAACTGTCACAGTCTATTGTTTACCCACACGTACATATTTAGCCAAACCTGCCTTGCATCAGCTTCGGTTATATTACCTAACGCAAGAAGAAAGCTGTATATGGTTACAGTAACTGTCACACTGCCAATGAAGGAGTCATCTGTTGGTACCTGTTTAGCTTGTTGCTAGACACCTCTTAATGTTGTCAAACAACGCAGTCGTGAACAGGATCGAAGCTGAGGGTGTGTGAGGTGCTGGAGACATCTGCGCAGGCGCCCGCTCTACACTGACACTGACGAAAGAAGTATTTCACCTTTAGTCAAATCAACTAATTTAAGACATGGTTGCTCCAATTCATCACAGCGAAGGGGTCTGTTTCGGCTCGCAGAGGCATTAAACGGGATTAAGTCTAATGCTTCTCCAACTTTCTGGCAACTGTCATGTTTACTCTGATCAGCTGATTGTGTTGTTTGAGGGGTCTGGTGTATTATGGGGTACAAACCTATAAATCTTTTCTGTGCGGTCTACAATAACTCAATAAATATAGATATCTTGTCTCTAGAATATTTTTCTCCAAGAATATAGAAGTGAATGATGTTATGACGTTACCAAAAGTTAACTCAGTTCTCATTCACAACGTGATAACTGAAGTTTGTTGGTAAAGACACGAAAGTTGAATGAATGAGGTTCATGCAAACTTAGTTTTACGTTGAGCGGTTTAACGTTAATTTTTACAACAGCAAGCATGCATTCCCATGTGCTATAATACACAGGTAAATCAATCAACAAATATAACGTAATGGACCAGTCTATCTTACATTGAAAGATCATACGAGTAAAATTCGATAAACATCTGGAAACTACTGGAAACAGAAAAGCAGATTTGGCCAACAGAAGTTGCATAATCATATAAGAGTGCGAGGCAATTGAGTAGCGAGTGAGTTTTGTTTCTTCGTTGCGGCAATTGCATCAGGGGCATGAAGAAGAGTCCTGGGATCTGTTGAAACGGTGTTTGTAGTCTTACCGGAATGGGTGATAAGCAGAGCGTAGAGGGAAAAGCGTGACTCGTGTTTGTCTAGGGAGGGTGGTGTCTGATGGGTGTATGCTTGGTGAGTCCGGAGGGTGGCTGTTTAGTGCTTGTGGGGTCATTCATTGTGTAAATGTTTTATCAGTGTTATATTAGCTGGGGTCGGGGGAGCTTTAAGTAAAGGATGCTGAAGTGTGAGATAGGGGTAAGCTTTTTATGTATACTTGGAAGTTAGTGGCTAGCTATGTAGCTTGGGAGGGGTGGGTTTAGTACTGTCGCATAGATCTGACTGTCAAGCATATTGAGGTGTGATTACACAGGGAGGTATTTTGTTTCAATATGTAGGTGTTGAGTGTTTGTGATTGCTAAGCAGTCAGTGATTGTTTTTAGTGCACTATTTTGTGGGGTTTGCTGCTGAATTAGGTATATGCTATCTACAGTGTAATAAAGAAAAAGCACCCCCCTGTTACACATTTTCAAAGGCGGTCACATTTACAATTTCGTACCTTGCCATCTCTCATTTAACCTTCATTACCATCTGCCTTCGTCCGGATATGGAATTGGCAAGGTTTCTAAGGTATGTAGGTCCATGGTCTGGGTCCGTGTGGTCTTCATCTGAATGAGGCGAGTCACTAAGGAGGTGCTGCAGAATGCAACCACCTGATCGTGCGTTCTGAGAAACCTACTGCGCCTAGAGAGCTTACGTGTACCCACATTTTCTTGTTCTCAGGCTAGAATTTGGTCTTTCTCCTCTTTGGAAAGATAAGAGTTAACTGTTATGAAGCAAAGATGGAAGAAAATTTAGCGCCCAGAAGAGAAATTCCCAAAATGAAGTAATATCCAAAAGGAATAAAAAAGAAAAGAAAACATCCTCCTCTCAAGATAACCTGAGGCACACTGAGGCAGGTTACAGATGCTCACGCCGTTAGAGACTTTAGTCTTAACGACCAGATGTACGAAGGTTTTACCCTGTGAGAGACAAATGCTTGTATCAACAATAAACCTCAGCCGTGTTACGCCATTGAAAATATATGAGTGCCGACAACATTTTTCTGGGGACGCTATGCCGATCGCGACCGTCAGATATAAAACTTGACTTAGCTTCCATGTTTTTTCATCTAAAAAGAGAACTACGTATTCTTTTACGCTACATCAATAAGTCAGTACCGAATACTGTTAGGTTGAAATATGGCGGGAGCAAAGTTGGCTTCCCAGCTGATGCTATCGTCTGCGATTTGAGCTTATGCGCAGGTCAAGCTGCGCATGTCAACAGATATTATGCAAAGATACGGTTCTATGGAAGTGAATTTAGCACCAAAACCAACGTTCAGATAGTGGCCGTAAATATACCTTATGTGAGCTGTTCATTACTTAATGGAATATGTAAACGACAGTTGGTAAACGTAGTATTGATCTAAGTGATATAGGAAATCCTTTTCAACTACTTTAGTACTGCTCTGTGTCCTGTTCATAACCATCAGAGGAAAGGGACACAGAGGTCATGGCAATAACCATCAAAAGCAAGGAACACTATGGTTGTAGCAACAGCTACTGTGTAAAATGGCCATCTCCTTAGGACGAAACAGAGAAACAAACAGAACTCATGAAAACTCTCCTAACATGTTAGAGGGGGAGCATTGAATTGTGACCTTACTTGAACACATTGAGGCTATATTTGTCTTGTATGATGCACTGGTACCAGAGCCCATCATCCACAGCAAAACCTCATTCTATGGTTTATCTGTACCACTTCATCTGTCAATCACCTCGTTGATAGCACTTCTTCCCATTAGACCACGTAGACCTAGTTCATTGTATCTAATGCTCACTTATTACTCTCACGAGTATTCAGGACTCCATACCCCAAAATCTCCATTACTCTTTCCTTCCATCCCCTTCTCAGTCTCCCCCTTCCCCTTACTTCCTCCACTTCAGACATATATCCTTATAGTCAGTCTATTTTCAGTCATCCTTTCAATATGCCTGAACCATTTTAACACACCCTGATTGGCTCTCTTAATCTGCTTGCACTTCCTACTACACCTCACATCATGCATCTTCTTCAGGTGTTACATTTCCAACACATCTACCTTCTTTCTTTCATATTTTGCTTATATAGACGTTAACCTCTCCCTCCACCTAACACCCTAGGACCTTATGCCAGATCTTCCACTATCTGACTGCCGTCAGACCCATGTGTTTCGATCAGCTGCAGTTTCCACTCCACCATATCTAAAATACTCCACTTCCCTCTGGTCCTCATTTACACCCACACTCAAACTATCATGCTTCACCCATCTGCTACACCTGTTAGCCTTACCTTTGTCCATGTGTTCAAAATTTGTTTCTTTTGCACAATCGCCCATACTTTGACACCAGTTTTTGAAGTTTCTTTTCTGGAATCTGCCACCAGGACATTGTCATCTGCAAACAGCAACTGATTCACCTCCTAATTCCCCCAACACCAGAATTCAGTCCCTTACATAAAAGCTACCAAAGAACTTGCTCCATTCTTCTCAAAGTACTCCTTACATCTTCACTTCTCTCAGTTTCAGGGTTATAAGCACTAACTATCACCTACCTTTCATAACCTACATTCATGCCAATTCACAACAATCTTTAGCTCATTTCCTCATACTCTTTCAGTCAGTCCTACAACTCATTCTTCAGGAAAAGTGATGTTCCTTTTTATCTCGTCATCTCATAATCTCCAAACTTCACCCCATTGACATTTGATACATCCCTCCCAGTTTCCCTTTACTTCATGCAGAGCGAGAGCATCCAGGTTTCTCTCAAGACACATGAAAAATATAATGGTTTATAGTATGCTGTATAGTCAAAATTTGTGGAGCAAATGAGTCTCTATACAGTACATAGAAATGTGGTGCTCTACAATATTGTCATATTGCATAAAACAATGTTGTATTGCATAAAACATTTTTATATAACAATACACCAAATGATGACTGTGCTGGTGGTGTGTAATGTATTATTTTTCATTCAGTTTGGTACTGGAACAGTTTACAAATATAGATATGTACATATCGATATATGATTAGAAATAGCTTGTAAGTGATTTTGTAGAACAGTTATGCATGAACAGTTACATGTAAACAAGCTGAATGACCAGAAACAATACTTCAAATTTAGATTATTTTGTAGAATGCTTATGGGCCAGTCACCATTAGTTGCTGACAGCTGGGCATCCAAAGTGTTTAGAACTGATTAGTGAGTTAATTTGTGTAGAAATACAAGGATTAGAATGAAAAAAAATTGGGGAAAATATGTTCAGATTTGCTTGCAAAAAGATGATCCATATAGATTTTTGCCTGCCTCTCAATATGAATTGTCTGTTATTACTGTAGGATCTTAGGGGCCAGTATAATATTATACAAGTTGTTTGTTTAGGAATCTTAACTGCCCATTATTTATAACATTCATGCTAACCTTTGCACTCATTTGTTTACATTCTTTAATTCTAAGTTTTCTTTGTCTTTCCAGTGAAGGATGAATAACAACACAGAATTAATCAAACAGTATAAGGAGGTATTTCCAGCGTTCGGAGGATACATGGAATGCATGTCTCGGACTCTTTTGACAGGGCTGACATCATTTTCCTTAGGTTAGTTACAATACCATGAAAATATATCTGAACTCATAGTAAAGCTAACTTTTTATATTACAGTTGTAATTTGTAGTGTTTAGAATACTTTACTCAGGAATTTTTCAGACAAAAAAGAAAATATAGATGTGCCTTCTCATCCATAGATTAAATGGATCTTTATGTATGAAGATCTGAGAGAACATTTTCTTATATGGGGTTTAAAACACAGATTTACCCCAAAATTGAGGTGTATCCATGAGGATTCACCCCCCTCGAACCATTATAGAACATAAGAAGCCAGAAGCTGCTCAGTTGTACCTAGTTCTTTATTTCATACTGTGTATTTGTTCCATCATAAAGATTTATTACTTACACTTATTTTTCATCAGAGGATTCGTACATGAATTTCATTGATATCAAAACCTTATAGGTAAGCTCTGCTTTGATATTTCATGAGCATTATATAACAAGAAATTCATGTAAATATTGTACTGATATTTACAGGGTTCCATTTAGTTGTGAAAAATTAGCTTCTGATGGCTGATTACATAGTGCTAGGCAGATTGCGGTAAAGTAAAATAAAAGAAGCCCAGTGAATAGTTTTAGGCAGATTGTAGTAAAGTAAAATAAGAGAAGCCCAGTGATAAGGTGAATTGCAATCCCAACATGCACCAGATTCAGGAAGATAGACTTGTACTGAGCTGCATAAACATGATAATGAGTTGGCCATCTTGGGAATGTAAAGCCTGAGCCACATCAGCTAAGCCTGTTGTTCCAGCACCACCTGTAGATGCATGTGTCTGGTCCATAGCTAGGAAACATAGCAACCACAAAACCAAAGAACAACTGATCTAGGTTTGTGACATCACATAATGGAATTGTGGTGGCACCAAGCAACTATCATCCACATTCATTTACCATGCTTGCTGTTGTTATGGAGACCTGGTAACCTCTGTTTTATGTCAGCTTGTGTCATCTTAATTTTCATTTCTGTCATAATGTGTTATTGGCTAGGTAAGAGTGCCTTTTATTCATGGATATTCCATGGCATAAATCATAAGTTATTTGTTGTGTATTTTAGAGACAGCACCAGAGTAAGTTGTCACAATGTGGTGTGGCTGTGACTTAGACCTTTTTATGATGGTCAGCTTAGATCCTGCTTTTTTTATTTTGTATTGTTCTAGACCTTTGAGTATGAATCAGCAAATAAAGCAACAGAAGTTCAGATGACCATTGAAGTGTCTGCAGTGTTCTACAAAGAAATGTGTGGGCCATTAGTATGAAATTGAAGGATGCTTACTGGCATATGCTAATTTATTTTAGGATGGGGAAGTTCTTGAGAGCAAGTGTTGTTATTAATCTAAGAACCCTTTCACAAGGGGCTCCTTCAGCTACAAGGCTGCACTTCAGTCATTAGCAGGGAAAAAATGGGCTCCTTTGAAGTAGGAAGTTCTTCAGTGAGATTGTACTCTGATTATATAACTTCACTGAAAGTGACTTGTCACTCATTGCATAACTACAAGCTGGCAGAGTCTAGTAATGTAGGTAGTAGGCAGGTAAAGGATCATGAGAGTTCAGGTTGATGCCTCTTGGGCCAAGTATAGTGTCAAAAACTTTTTGCCAGATCTATTTCAGCTCTCATTACAAGATGGATGTTAAAAAAAAAAAAAAAAAGGCTTATCCTGTTTTTCTGATTATGGCAGATTCCAAAGAATAATATTTCAGGTTTAGTAGCTTCATAGCAGATGTTTATTCCCTGAAAGCATGTTTGATTGTACTGTAAGAGAATCTCTCATTGTTCCAGATCAGAAGTTCACTTGGTTCCAAATAAGTTAGTGCTCTCAAACTGGTTTTCTTTGCCTTTCATCAGACAAGGCTGTACTTTACCTTCATTTTAAGCTTGTGTTGTTGACCTTAACAAATTTTACATTTTTGATACCAGGATGATTGTTTAGCAAATCTGATTTATAGAGAGCACAATTCATGTGGCCAAGTGTTTCAGACACATGAATGCCCAGAAATAGATTTTTAACACAAAAATGTTTGCTACTTTGCTAAATCAGAGAGATAGCAGGGTGATAAAATATTCAGTTTTTGCTTAGTTGATGGTTGCTCATCAGGTTGTCTCCTAACTTTTCAAAGAGAAAACAGGGTCCAGCAAAAAAGGTGTACCTTAGATGGGTCAATCCTAGGCGAAGGAGGAAATGGCTACACATAACTACACATAACTTTCACTTAACATACTTCCTCATCCAAAACACCCCACATCTGCTGCCCAGTCATTGAACACATTTATCAGCCCTTCAGAATACTCATTCCATCTCATCTTTAACTCCTTACTTCCTCATCTGCCCCTTTCATTGATGCTCCCATTATTCTTCACCTTTTGATTTAGAATCTGTGAATGCAAATTATATATGCATAGACTTCATATTGAGTATGTATTGTTCAGTGAGACTTTCACATCCAATTAATTTGATAAAGAATTTAGTGTATTAAAGGTGTGCAGGATGCACATGGTCATGACAGAAATAGCAAATATTCAGGTAATATATATTTAAATGACTTGTCTTCTCTTTTGTTTATTCTGTTGTTTCCTGTACTGTATTACTGTGCTCTTTTCTGTTGCATTGTTTTCAGCACTTAATGATTTCTTATTTTACAGCATTTGGAGGCACCTACATCGGCCAGCACTTGCTGGATAAGTACCTCCCCTACAGTCGCAAGAACCATATCATATTTTCAAGTGTGGTGGCATGTGCAGTGGCTTATCAAGTAACATCTGTACGAGCTAGAGCTTGTCAAGCTGGTTGGATGGCAGCTGAGGATAAACACACTGTTTTGACTCCTATATCTGAGAGGCCAAAGCCCTCAGATGATGATGACGAATAGGTAGCAATGACAAGGAGACAGGAAATTGGTGCAAATGACTCATTTGTGAAATTTTATGGTGAAGATAAACTGTGAATACTGTTACCATATTTTTAACTTACAGAGTTGCTGATATGCTGTAGTGCCTTATTTTTCCCTTTCTTTAGACAAAATGGCTCACACTGGAATTTTACGACGAGGAACTTTTATAAGCAAGAGTATTTTAATTCAATCACATTACTTTTGGTCATATGAATATAGATTAGTAAATGATTGCAGTGGTTATATTTCATGCAGAAAGTATTCCTTATTTAAAAACTTGAATGGCAGATTTCATCAAATGAGTTCATCCAGCAATCTAGACAGATTTGTTAGTGGGAAAGTACTTGAAAACAAATTAGCAGTATTTGTAAAACCACTGACTACAACACTGGCTTTAGAAAAGAAAAAAAGCACCAAAGGCACTAAAGAAAAGTGCAAAGAGTATGAAACAGAAGATGATTATGACGATGAAAGTTTGTTGAAAGATCCAGCTTTTGAAATATTAAGGTCTGACTCAAAAGCCTTAGAATCTAGTGACTCAAAATCAGGTGTAATGGTCTTGCAACCTTGGGTGAAGTGGGGTGCATGCAAGAAGACAAATACTTCAGGAGAGTTAATGTTAGATGAAGCAGTTGCTTTAGTGTCCACATTACCTGGTGTTCATGTCATAGCAAAGGTAATTATAAGGTGGTTTTTTATATTATCCAGCTTTAGTTATGTAGTTAAGTGTGATTAACAAGAGAGGAAATGGGCCTGTTAAAAGGTTCTAGGTATATAATGTATAAGGTTGTACAAAATTACAGCAATTTAAGAACTATAATGAAGAAAAGGCCTGGCGGAGTAAGTACTTGTAAAACTCTTCAGCTCCGTGAAGAACTGGAGTCATAATGGTAATCCTTATGTATAATTATTCTTGCTGGAGTCAAATTATTGAAGCATGGAAAGAAAAGTTGCATAGGATGGTATGGGAAGGGCATAGAAGGAAAATATTGCTGTGAATAAATGGTGATCCCTTGTGTAAAGCTAATGAATGCATGAAGGATATGGAATGTGGTTACAGGTATCTTAAAAGGTGATAATTAAGTTTCAAAATCAAGAGATCTGTTTGAAATAGGAATGGAGATTTGTTGAGAACCATGATACTAAAATTCATTTTAGTACCTTTGGAAGTGTATATTTGAATTGAAAAGGCCTTGTAAGAGTAAAAATGTAGATTATTTTTACTTATATTTTAATCATTATATAATTCAAATTTTGAATTATTCTTCATATGTCTTTCTTTTAGGAGGTGGTGCCTGTAAGGAGTTTGAGTGGGAAAACAATCTTTGGATCTGGAACACTAGAGCGTATCATTTCCCAGGCACGTTCTTCCAGGAGTATCTCCTGTGTCTTCATTAGTGTGGATATGATGAAAAAACTACAGATTATGTATGTTTATAAAAATAACAGTTACTTAAAGCATGAATTCTAATAAGTACAGTTAATAAGATTTCAGTGACTTGAGATTAAACATACTACTGTAATATGAAAATTTTCTTACTGATTTTCAAAATTTGAATTATGCATTGTATTATTCTGTGTTTCCAGATATTTATATATTTTTTGATTTATGTTAGCTGAGTTGACATGGGCAGCTGAGGCCCTAATCAAGACCATCCCATTAATGCTATCTATCTATCTATCCATCTATTTTTTTATGTCTTTGATGCCTGTGCCAATATTTTTGTTAGCCCACTTTTTTATACACATTCTTTATTTTACATGTATTTCTTTCATTTTGTCAAGGCAAATAAAATTTGAAGACCTCATTTTGTGTCCACATCATATGCCTTTTGCAAGTAGATCACCTTTTAAGGGTTAAAAGCATCCCAGCATGGAAAAAAATGTTAATAATTCAAATTTATGAGTCCATTAAAAAGGGTGGAAAAGTTATTCACTTTATTATCAAGAGAAATATAATAACCTACATGGGAAAAACACAAAATCATTCAAAAGAAGCCTGGATACATGGCTAAAACAGTTTCAAATTAGCCCATGATTGATAATTTACATACTGTGTCTGTAAGCAGAGAAAAATGGTATTGTTAATCGAGTAAGGTATAGTGAGAACTCCATAGCCTTGCTAAATGTGAAAATATCATCTTGAGTACTTAAATGTTGGTGTAGGTAGGTACCATTTTGCTCACCACTACATCTATACCCTTGGCTTACCATTTCCCTGAGAGCTTTATTGTTCATTTTACTTCATTCTTTGCCGTGACTTTTTTTTGCATATACTGTTGTTCATTATTGATCAAAAGGATGGTTTTAGAATAAAGATACCTCTACAATTGACTCTTCAAAAAAGAAATTTGGTATAGAGATATGTTTAAAACAACCTTAGTGATTTCTTTTCAGAGAACTTGAAAAAGCATTTGGTTTGAAGATTTTGGATCGTTATTCTGTTGTCCTCAGTATCTTTCGGCACCATGCGCGCACTAAAGAAGCTAAACTACAGGTTGCCCTAGCAGAATTACCATATATTAGGTATGTGGAATTTTCATGTTTTATATTAGCCCTGATATGTAATGGAATTATTTATTGTGTTTGTATATTCTAATCATGCTGAAGTGAACTACAATGATTTTGATTTATATATTGTATGGAATGGTTTTTTGCAAGAGACTCAGAGATTATTTGAGCCTTGCTGTGCATGCAAATGCAGATTATGACGACTTCTTAAAAATTATATGTAATAGAGTTCTTTGTACTATCTTTATTTTCTAATAATGCTGAAGTGAACTGCAGTCCTATTAAAGTGCATTCCTTTATGTCCCCTGTCTGTTGACACACCAAGGAAATTGACAGATGCATGATGAGTAACCCCCATACACAATTGCCAATAACCCACCTTGGCAGAATAGAAATTGCTGGCTGCTTGAGTGGTATATTATCAAAAAAGTAGTGTACTACATTGTCTATACTTTATAAAGGTGTTCCTGTCTGTAAACAAGCCAAGGTAGTTGCCAGATACATAATGTACACAATTGCCAGTAGTATGTCATTTCCATGACAGAATAGAAATTGCTGGCTGCTGGGATGATATATTTTTTGGAAAATGTGTTAATGATGAGTGCAAAGTTTGTGCTGGCAATATAGGAAGTACAGTGTGAAGGGTAGAAATAGTTGGGATGAGTGGATATATTGTTGAACAATGCCATTCTGCTAATCAGTGTGTGTTGTCCAGTGAGGTAGGGTATGATGGTGATGAGGGAGGATTTGGCAGCCAGGGAGGGAGGAAGTGGTGAGGGAGGATATGAGACCAGGGATGGAGGAAATGGTGGTGAGGGAGGATGTGGTAACCAACAAGGGAGTGCTGGTGATGAGGGAGGAAGGACATTGTAGTGACCAGGGAAAGTATGTTGGTCAAGGGGGGGGGAAACATGGTGGTATCCAGGGAGGGAGTGGTGGGGGTGAGGAAGGATGTGATAGCCAGGGAGGGAGAGAGTGATGGCTAGTGAGGTAGGGTGTGCTGGTGGTGAGGGAAATTGTGATAGCCAGGAAAGGAGGGAGTGGTGGTGGTGGGTATCCAGGGAAGGGGGGAGTAGTAGGTGTGTGTGTATGTGGGGGGGGGGGTGTCAAGGGTCAGGCTGAGATGTCATGACAGTGGTAAGGGAGGGTGTGATATGGGTTTGTTGCCGTTAGAGTGTCTGCTCAGTGCAAGTCCAGAGTCCAAAGGTCACTGGCTAGCTGTTCGCTGGTCTCCTTACCCTCAGCAAGAGCAAGCAGACTGCAATAATGGGCATAAGAATTTAGCATCATGCCAAGGTGGCATATGTGCACTTTCTTTGATGATTTGTACTTGACTGAGATGCATGATTTTTTTCATCAGTGGTGGTAGGCTGCTATTGATGACTTTGGATTAGTGTTAGGAATCAGACATCAGCTGGGAATTCAGATAAGGACAAGAACCATTTGATCCTCATATGAGGTCCATGATTAATGCCTTAGATATCTTCATGTAAGGTGTAGAACAGTTATGGGTTAATCAGTGTGCATGGTTCAGACCATCATGATGGGTTGGGTGAAAATAGATTAAGATGAAAAAGCAAAAAAATTTCCCTAAAGAAATGACAAATTACTGTTCAAAAGTATCAGAGAATGCACAGCAATTAAATCTTTACTCTCTTGTTGGCCAGACCCATTGATGAATAAAGGGCAGAGAAAGACTTTTTTATAGCAGTGCTGGTAGCTTGCTATTGACATCTGTGGATTAATGTTTGGAATCAAACATCAGCTAGGAATTCAGACAAGGATTAGAACCATTTAATCCTGATATAAGGTCCAGAGCATCCCTCTTAGATATCATCATGTAAGGTTTAGAACAGTTATGGGTTAACTTGTGTGCATGGTTCAAATATCATGATAGGTGGGGGGAAAAGAAAATTTCTCAAAGCAAATTTTTTTTTTTTGCAGGAAGAGGTTGTCTGGAGAAGCAGAACATTTGATGGTAATGGAGAGAGAAAAACGACTAAAAGATGCCCTCAGCAAGGTAGCTCGTATTAGAGAAGTGATAAGAAAAGGCCGAGCAAAATCTGACCTTCCAACAGTTGCAGTTGTTGGGTATACCAATGCTGGTAATTGTCATTTTTGCCATCTTGGTAATCTTAATTCTGATCATGCTAAAGAGCTGACAGCAGCTTTAGGTAGTACCTATGTATAAAGACAAGGATGACAAGGTCAATGCCCAAATTACAGAGGTATGAGGGTGTTGAGGATACCTGATAAGGTGTTTAGCAAGTGATTATTGAGAAAGTATTGTCATGCGCAGAATCTCCAACTTGGAAGGAGCAGTGTGGTTTCAAGAGAGGTAGAAAATGTGTAGACCAGGTGCTTTACTCTGAAAAATTTGAGAGTACCTGAAGAAGGTGAGTGAATTGTAAGTGGAATTTATGGATCTGGAGAAATTGTATGATAGGATTGACAAAGAGGCCTTATGGAAGGTGTTACAAATGTTTGTGAGTAGGACAGGGGGAAGATGGGTGGATTGTTGTGAAGATTGGTTTTTGTTTCCTGGGTTATTTAACTTGTAAATTGTTATATTCTTTCTTATGTTCATCCCCATGTGGGCCATAAAATAAGAAGATAAAAACAATTCCTAATGCAATGATAGATTTGCTTGCAAAAATTTTAAAAATACACAAAACAACTTGAAAAATACAGAGAAACATCTCATACTTACCTTTGTCTGAGCATTTTGGAGTGGGAGTGAGATGCAATTGAGCCTGATGCCTCACCTAGAGGTAAGAAGGTTGGACATGGTGGTGTGGTATGTTTGATTCCTGTCACTTTGTGTCACACTTTACACTTATTTCTCACTCATGCACAGCATTGGTGGTCAGTTAGATGAATAATATCAGTGATAAACCACACCTTTCTATAGTTTTCATAGTTATTACTTTATAAACACCATGAACTGTATATGATTTTGTACACTACATTTTTATTGTCATTTTCACCAGTGTGGTATTGGTCGTAGTACACTCCTTACACCTTGTGCAGGCTATTTTTCTTTTGCACTATCTTCTTATGTTGTATATGCCTACATGGCACTGGTTCTAGAAAGTGTCATGACACCTTTCTGGGCTACCAGTCTGTCTGGAGCATGGCTACTGCTATGAGGTTATTGGGGGTGGTGGGGCGACTTCTCATGTTAGTCTTCCTCCTCCTTATTGAATACCACTAAAATCAATCTCTAAGTCACTCAATTCCCTCATATTTCATGGTATTCTTCTTCACTTTTCTTTCCAACTGATACATATAATTGTTTCACCTCATCATTTAAGTTATCCAAACATCTGCATTTTTTTTTGCAGCGTCACCACGTTTCCACAACCTCATAGGGGTGGTTGTAGGGGTTCTGAGATCAGAAGGTTTCCTTGGCCCTCCTGTCATTGGAAAAGACCTTTTGTACAATAAGTCAGCTGGATATTTAAATGGAAAGGTTAAATAGTAATGTGACCATGGAAGCAGTCCTCTTAAGGGTTGTTAGATGGTGGTGCAAGCATTTAAGAGTTAATTTGTTCATGGATAGAGTGGTAAAATATATATATGTTTAAGGAAAATATGTGGTGTGAGATGGTTTGATCGATTAAGTAATGTAAGGGTAAGAGATATGTGTGGTAATAAAAAGAGTGTGGTTCAGAGAGCAGAAGAGGGTGTGTTGAAATGGTTTGGACATATGGAACGTATGAGTGAGGAAAGGTTGACAAAGAAGATA